>JADDOH010013946.1:0-58332 GCA_016648135.1 Agrypnia vestita
CTAACATAAGAGGGCTGGTTGGGCTATAAAACACGTACTCGTATGGTTGTCCTGGCACAGCTCCGCTGATCTCATCACAGGCTCTGTCTCCAGGCGCAGCATCACCATGAAGATGGTAAATATTATTCTGTATGGTGTCATTTGTCGTCGCAAAGTTTAGTAAAGAATATTGAATTCAATAAATTATTTCAGATTATGTTCCTGACAATCGTGCTGGCAGTGGCGCTCTGCGTAAGCGCGCTGCCCGCCCCACCCAATGACCTGGAGACGGCTGAACAGCACTATGGGGGCTACGGTCATGGTCACCATGGTCACCACGGGCACCATAGTCACCACAGTCACCACAGTCATCACAGTCACCACAGTCACCATGGTCACTACGGTCACCACGGTCACCACGGTCACTACGGTCACGGCTATGGCCGATAATATAATTATGTGAATCACCAGCTACGAATCTTATATTAATGTGATTTGTTGAACTATGTTTTTCCTGATAATTTAGTATATTACGTGGTGAACGGGAATTATTATAAATGTGGGGTGTAAAAATAAAGGCAGAAATAGCCTATAAATTTACAGGAAACATGCTTTTGGAAGGGATAGATACAAAAAATCAAAAACAAAACATTTAAAACTTTTTTTATTTTTTTTTAGATATTGCTGCCTTCGCTTTTATTCTCCACATATAATTTATAAAAATCCTAAATATAATATTGATTTCCTGTGTAAGCACCTTGCCGTCATCCTAAATAGATAAAATTGTGAACCGTTATGTGTAGATTATTAAATCTTTAAAAAGTTCCAACCCTGTGTAGTGTAGTGCATGTTTACGAGTGAAGTGCCTAACCCGAGAATCTACTTTTTCAAAGTGTTGGACCGCGTCAGAAATGAAATATTAACCCGTAGTGTAACATCATTTAATCGTTTATATGAGAAAAATATAAAATCAAGGTTGCCCACGAATGTCAGGTATGGCGAAACTTGTAGTTGTGATAAATATATAATTATTCGAGTGATTTTATTGAATTAAGCTCCGTGCAGTCAGTATTTTAGATTGAGAAGTCGTTTCACTGATGATATATGTGTATTTTTTAAATTCACTTTAAGCTGAATATTAATTAATTCATTAATTACATGCTTATCTTGAATTATTTTCAGCCGTTTGTGAAAAGTTTTTGTAAAATATAGACAATTATTGGATCAATTGTGAAATCATTTATTATTCTAGTAACATAAATTTCATTCCATAAAAAACAAACCGCCCCCACACATTTATTTAGGGGTTTCATTTAAATGAAGCAATACATAATTTTTTATTATAAATTTAAATTTAAATTAAGATAGCCAACGAACGTAATGTAAGTTTAGCGGATTTGGTTGTGACATGAATGAGATAATCTGTGCTGTTCTGAAAACAGCAATATTGGGATGTCAGATCTTTATCCCAACACTTAGTAGACGAAAATAAAAATAAAAATAAACGTCATCACATCAAACTTTGCATTTTTTTAATATTAAATAATAATAGGTACATTACAAATTCATGAAATTCTTATTGAAAATTCTTATTGATGAATTCCTAATATTGACAGTTTGTAGAAAATTCTTATTGATGAATTCCTAATATTGACAGTTTTGTAGAAAAATTCGGAAAAATATAAAAATGATGAAACTAATTCTTATTGATGTATTCAGAAAAAAATTCTGCGAATTTTAAAAATCAAGAAATTTATTAATCAATCAGAAACACATGCAGAAAAATCAATTCAACGAAAAAATATTTTGGCTGCTACCGGGATTCGAACCCAGATCACTTAGCAATCCGGGCAGGTATGCAACCAATTACACCACATCAGCTGGTATTATTCCATCAATATATCGACCTTATCGGTTTGTCTCATTTTATTAATTGATTAACATATATTATCCATTTTTAGAGCAATCCACTTTTTCTGGTACGGAAGGCACAAAATAATGTGCCTACCTAAATATTCCCGCTCTCCCACCACCTAGACACCTCCTCCACTTCTACTAAATCCACAACCCGTACATCAGACATCCACTTGCGAACACCTTAGTCTGAACTCACCTGAAGAAGGAAATGGAGGTTTCCGAAACATGTATTATTTAAAAATCGAAATAGTGGAAAAAAAGCAAAGTAGTGTTGTGTTCATTATCATTAAAAATGGATTTCCACAAAGTAAACGCCGACTCATTTTAACTACGAATGATAATTCTTTGGATTGTATAAGGGAGAAATAAAAATTGTAAAATACGAATTGATGAAATACATATAAAGTCATTACTCCCTTTCTTGTCAGCTTGTCTGCCTGTTTGCCGAAAAAACTTTGGATCGATTTTTAACCCTTTTCCCGTGATCTAATCGAGCTGAAACTTTGCATGTAGACTCGTAGCGACGGTAAAAATGATCTAACAAATTTTCGTTTAAATAAATTTAATAATTATAGTATAATTTTGGATTTTTAGAAATTTTTTATTACTCCCTTTCGAGCCCGACGCGTGGAGTAGGCGCGAAACCTGTTTCAAATAGTAAATGAGAAAGGGAGTATGGAAAAACTTGTTTTTTATGGTTTAGTTTTTTTTTAAGAATCTAAGGGGTAATATTTTACGATTGACATATAACAGTAATAGTGAAAGTAATACTGCCATGTATTTAAAATTCAGAGTTTGCTTTCACAATATTATAAAGATGTATATTATTGATGGATTTGGCGGTTTAATTGTAGGTACTTATTTATTCATGATAATCAATAAATAATATAAACCTTTTCCCCGCAGCGCTAGTTAAATAATATTTTGTTTTTTCGCTACTTAAGTTTTGAGAGAAACAGAATATCTCGTCGACAGGTGAAGTATCAATCTGACTACTACGTCATGGAAGGCGCAGGTACTAAAACAGGTTTGCGGGGTTGCTAGACGTGCTTATATGCAGACTGCAGACAATCTACTGTCGGATGAACAACAAACAGTAAATAACTTTCTCACTCTGCAGACCGATGACCCGACATTGTAGATGATAATCTATTAATATTCCATTACGGTGACAAACAGAAAATGTAGGTACACTGGTACCCTCTTTGGACCAGTCGACAGTAAAGAGACAGTCAGTCTGCTTTGACCAGTTGTGTCACCACATAAAAGTAGGAATTTTTTAATGCACCGCGGAGGAACGCATCCAATTAACCGCTTAGTTAGATTACCTAACCGGATTTTGGTTTTAATATCCAAAAAACCGCTTTTATTTCGGTGAGCACTTTATTTTAGCTACAGTACTGGTTATTAAATACCTTATTGGCTATATTATGATTTAAATAAAATTAAGTACCAATTGAGTAACTGGAACAATTTTAAGACTTATACTTCTTGGAATCAGGTTTCTGCAAATTATGTAAAATGAAGTTATTTCAAATGATGTGTTCCAGTCACTGAATGAACTACCTTTTCAATAATTGTGAGATATATCTCACTATGCTATGGCATACATTATGTGCTATTGAGATGTCAGATCTTTATCTCAACACTTAATATATGAAAATAAAATTAAACGAGACGTAAGGATACGTCGGTGGTGTGGTCAGAGGGAGAAAGAAGTACAGCAAGGTTATCCGTTAATCGTCATATTATATAAACAGAGTCCACAATATTTCTCTTTTCTATGGTCCAACGTGACGATGACAATTTTGATATAATTTTACACCAGGACGCTGTGGGAGAAGAAATTAAAAAGTGCATATGAAATAATCTTACTTCTGTAAGCTTTAATACAGCATTAGTAGGTACTTATTTTATGTAATTTTATTCGAAACATGATAATTGTGAGTTACGTTTGCACCAGAGCCCAGCTGTCAGAAATCGGACTTCGCTAGTAAAGGCATTTACATTTATTTTGCACATACATTTTACATACGTAAAAATATACAAATCTTCTTATCTAAGTACGACCGATATCGAATACAGTCTGGTTTATTTTTATTTTTCGTCTACGAAGTATTTTCAGAATAGCAAAGATAATTTCATTGCATAATTGTTTTTGCGTGCGACGTAACAGCCGATTTTTTATTGTTATTGGGACTGGAAAATCTTTTTAATACTAAAACTGACCCTCGGTTGTCACTTTAAATAACAATTGTGAAATAACACACGGTGTTTGAAACTGTGACCAAATGCTAAACCAAAATATTATCGATTTGTAACCGGATGCAGGTAGGAGAGAGTTTATGTAATCTCTTTTGTTATTTGGAAATAGACGAATTCACGCCAAATCAGAAAAATGTTTAAAGGTTTAATATTTGGTGGAACCCCTGCCATCTGTGTTTTCCTAACCAAAGCTAGAGCACGGCATCACAAGGATTTCGGCCGTATTCCGACAATAGCTTGGGATCTTAAGATTGTTATCCCAACACTTAATAGACGAGAATAAAAAATAAAAAAACGAGATATACCTACGTGCTCGTCCTACTCCTATTACTAATAAGAAGATTTTGTATATTTTCACATATCTCTCTCAAATTAAATACCTTTATTTGTCATGATATATTTTAGATGTCTCACAGAGACGAAATTATATATATAATTTTTTTATGGGAAAGTGGGTATGGAAGTCTTTGGGTGTCCATAGGGCTTACGACCCATCGTATGGCTGGCTTAAGCGACCACTTTACACGTTCACATTTCTACCCCTGATAGAATACCACTCGATTAAATTTTTGTAAGTGGCATATATTTAAATTTTGGTGTCCGATGTCTGCAATGCCTTTAGAAAAGTGATTTCTCCGGTGCCTTCTTGCCTGGCCGTCTGGAAGTACCTATCGCAAACCTAATCCCACAATTCTCATGTTTCGACTAAAATTACATGAAGTACTAATTCTGTATTTAAAGCTAATAGAAAAAAAGATTATTTCATATTATGAACTTATGAATTTCTTCTCCCACAGCGTCCTGATGTAAAATTATGGCAAAATTGTCATAGTCGCGTTGGACTCGTATATACAGGGTTATTTGGAAAACATTGATAACCTCGCAGGACTATAATCCTGTTTTGATAATGAGTCGAAAATGTTCAAGCTATTATGACATAATATCAATAGTTATGGAGATATGCGACATCAAAGCTTGCATTTTTTTTCAATATTTCTGACATATTTTTTGTAAAACGTTGGACTATCATTACGGTAACTTATAAAGAATATGAAAAATACATTACCTTTAATACAAGTCAAATAAAATAATAAAAACCTTTGAATTCGAATTTAACATAAACATAAAATGAAAATTTAACTTGTATTGAAACGAATGAAATGTTCGTGATCGATATAAGTTACTGTAATGATAGTCCAACGTTTTACAAAATATAAGTCATAAATATTTGAAAAAATGCAAATTTTGATGTTGTATATCTCCATAAGTATTCATACAGCTTGAACATTTTCGACTCATAATCGAGGCAGGAATATAGTCCTGCGAGGTTATTAATGTTTTTCAAATAACCCTCTATATTTTGATGTTTGACGGGTAACCATCATGTCTTGCGTCGCATTGATGTATTTCCCTTTCTCAAGTATAAATTAACAATATAAAACATCTTAATTTTATTTATTTTTATTCTCGTCTATGAGTGTTGGGATAACAATGTTAAGATCCCAATATTGCTTTTTTCAGAATACGGCCATTTGTCAGTTAACAATTTGGTAACGGCAGCCCGGCTTTGTATGAAGTGGACCGGAGTAAGAAGATTGAAAAATAATATTTTCATTTAAAATATGTTTTTATTTTAACTTTGTAATATGGACACAATTTGAATAATTAAAATACTACTATAGTTTCGAAAGGAGCAGTTCCTCTTATCATTCTTACCAATCATCAGATATAGTTAATAATAGGGATCGAAAAAATCCGATTTTTATAATAAAAATCAAAAAATCGGATTTTTTGATATATATCCGATATATATCAAAAATTGGATATATATCAAAACTTTTTTCTCCTTTTTTGCATACGTCGATTGATACAATCGAAATTATTAGGAAATTTATTTTGCACGTGAATTATTATTTATTAAATAAATTAATTGTATTCTGAAAAAAGCTAATATATGCAATTATTATATATACGTTATAAAAGTTGCTCTTTCTAATGTAGTGTTATGAGTATTTGTTTCTGTGTGTGAAATAAAAAATGGATTATATGAAACAAAATAATAAAAAAAATAAACGTAGCACTTTTTAAAATACAACTAGCGCCATCTAGTAACAACCGCAGATATCAAAAAAACCTGTAGCCCTTTTTTTAACGCAGATATTAATAAAATAACCCGTAGAACTTTTTAAAAAACATCTAAGGCCATCTAGTAACGACCGCTGATATTAAAAAAGCAATCTGCAGCGTTTTTAAAATACAACTAGCGCCATCTATTAACGACTGCAGAAAGTTTTTTTGGATATATATCAAAGGTAAAAATCAAGCCATAAGTATCATTATATATATCGTGATATATATCAGCGGATATATATCCTCGATACAATTAATAACTCATATTGTGTGTGTAGTAAAAATAATACAATATTTTAAATCAAAATGTTGCACCATGAAGTAACTGCCAAATCGTTCAATTATATAATATTTTAATTTAGAATTAAAACAGCTTATTGGATATAAATAGAACAAATAAAAAGATTAAGTCAATTGCGTTCATTAAAAGATTATCATGGAACTAGTGAGGTGGCATCTACTTATTTTTACTCCCTTTATATTAACTCGTGGCGTCTGCTTGCTTGCCGTCGAAAAAACTTTGGATCGATTTTTAACCCTTTTCCCGTGATCCATTCGAGTTGAAACTTTGCCAGCAGACTCGTGGCGACGATCAAGAAGATCTTTCAAATTTTCGTTAAAAAAATAATTATTATAGTACAATTTTGGATTTTTCAAATTTTTAATGTTTTGTTCATACAAGTTGTATGGAGATTCCGACGCATATGGTAGACACGAAACCCGAAAATGAGAAAGGGAGTATTGTAAAAACTTGTGTTTTATGGGTTACTTTTTATGCTCGTGTAACTCGAATAATAGAATATATCAAATGTACAATATGTATTACATTTGCAGGTAGATACAATTTGCGCGTCAGACAATAACTGCGCCCGACAACATCGCGCAGTACAAAAGTAAACGAGGATGTGAATTCCCATACGCTTAATTTTAAAGTCTTCAATTTTGTGTTTACTGGGGTATTATGCCGTGTTGTTACGACCTTTCGGGCCGACGTTTCGGATCCCATTGCAGGGTCCATCATCAGGGCTGATGTGTTGTTGTGAGTGTTGGTATATTGGTTAAGTATCGGCTTGCAATACCGTGCTGAAGTCATGATGTGTGGTATTGTGTTTTGTATATGATTCAGTTATCTGATCACTATCTCTGCGGAGTCTGCGACGAGAATGACTTTGAAGCGCCGGAAGGCTTTCCAAGGATTTTCGGTTCGAATGCAAAATGATGGCCGGTATCCAGAAAATGCTCAGCCAGTGCTGATTTTTCTGGATGACCGAGTTTGCTTGCCCGTTTCTGCTCGTTGACCCTTTTTGGAAATTGTACGCGCCGTTTGTCTCACGTCAGCCCTGATGATGGACCCTGCAATGGGATCCGAAACGTCGGCCCGAAAGGTCGTAACAACACGGCATAATACCCCAGTAAACACAAACTTGAAGATTCTGAGTGGCCGTGAAAACCTAAGAACATTCTTAATTTTAAAGTGTTTCACGAAGCTGAAAATTATATAATATCTAACTAAATTTTATGCTTTTTGAATATAAAGGGCTTAAAAAATTCTTGTTTCATCTTTGTAATATTAAAATCAATCATTTTAGCACGCTATGGAGAGATATACTGATAAGGATAGATATATTGACTTACAGCTTATTTTCGTTACATTTATTTGGGATTGTTGTTCGATACCGATGGTTGCCCGTCAAATTGTAAAAAAATCAGTCAATCATCGACGCAATTACTACTTGACATAGAAAAAAAAGTAATCCATAAACACCAAGTTTTTATTATACTCCCTTTCTTTGTAAAATATAACAACAATTAAAGACGAATTAAAACATATAAAATAACACTGAACTTACAGTAATTTAATATATTTCTAAAATGTCAGATGTTTTGAGCTTTGATAAGACACTTCATGCTTGAAGATTAAATTCTAAAAACATTTGTCAGTAAATTTAGATTTTCGACATTCGTAGTGAAGTACCTATTATGTATGCCGACGGAGTAATTCAAATTTAGAAAATATTCCGCGACGATATCGGGCCGCCGTTGCTAATCAAACTTTTCTAATGATTCCAATTTGAAAAAACCAATAAAATTTCTAAAAATCATAAATTATACTATAATTATTAATTTTTTTAACGAAAATTTGAAAGATCTTGCCAAGTTTCAGCTCGATTGGACCACGGAAAAAGGGTCAAAAATCGATCCAAAGTTTTTTTTGACGGCAAGCCGGTAAGCAAGCAGACGCCACGAGTTAATATAAAGAGAGTAAAAACGATTTTAAACTTACCAAAAGGCTTATTTTGCCAGTTAATATAAAGGGAGTAAAAATAACACCGACTATCTTGATGAAATTCGACGGTTTTAAAATAGGTTTTTTCATTAATATGTTCTATTGGGGAAGATAAACTTTTTCATGGAATATTTATCAAACTTTCTACCATTGTTACTATATGTATCTCAAACTTATATCACCTAATGGACTATACAATACCGTCTGATTTGACTGCAGTGATTGCTGAAAAATCAAATTCTTTCAAGTGCAGCGAGGCTCTGTAGGAAATATATTCTGTTGGAATTTTGTATCGCAATGATATCACTTCTGGTTGGTCTGGATGGTACTCGAACAGATAGTCGAGTATGATCTTCATATTACATGTGCTCGTTTGGTCTAGCGATGGTGAGAATGGCGCTTAAATTCTCCCGCACATAGATTGTTGTTCCACTATATTTTTTATAAGCAACGTAGTAATGCTAAAGAAACTACAAAGATGCGCATAATACTGAAGTGTAATAGGAGAACTAAAATAACAAAAATGTTGAATGCCCTAGGACTGGAAACCGTAAATCAAAGAATAATATATAATGTAATGGTGCAAATATTTAAAATTAAACATGGTTTAGTACTCAAATACTTTGATGACAGGATGAAGCTGAATAGGGATTTTCATTTCTATAATACAAGAGGAAGCGACAACATAAGAAAAAGAAAAACACCTCACAAAATTGTATGATGTACAAAAGTATAAAAATCTTCGATAGCCTGCCAAAGGAAATTCAAAACATGGAGAATATAAGAAGGTTTAAACTGGAGTGCAAATATTTTATAATATATTTTTTTAAATGATTAGATAGAATGCAATATGTCTAAGTGCACACACAACATTATGTGTGGAACTAAAAGATTAAGATAAATAAATAAATAAAAAATAAAAGAAACAGTCCTACCTATGGCTTATATTCTTTCGAGGCCTCTTGAGACTCTAAGTCCATATTCAAGTCCAATTTACTTTTCCAATTCCTTATTCTACGATACTCCGAGTGACTCTACGTACGGCTAGACCACCTATTTTACTGATACAAGTCCATCGGCTATATTGCTTTGACACTTTAAATAAATAATTATTATTATAAACATTGTAAGTTTATTTTTTATATGAATTTGAAGGGTTAAAAAGTCTGATCACAAACCCATAAAACCAATTTTTTTTACGTGATATTTAAAAAAGTTAAGTTAAGACATTCTATGTGACGCCTTATTCTAGGTATTAAAATTAGCTGTGTTAATTATATAACTATATATATATATATATTTAAATAGAGATGTGAATACGAAACACGTGTCATATAAATTTTCTTACTATTTTCACTATATTCTTACTATTTAAACTAAGCTAAACGCTTGTGCAACGAAAATAGGATTAACCTGCTGGTCTGGAGTGAGATTCGAACCCGCGACCTTTGGATCACGAGGTTAATTAAAACTAAAATAATTTTTATCTATTTACAAATCATAAATTAAGGGTTCAGGTCGTCGCTGTCAATCCGGCGGATCGCGTCATAGAGCGACGTCCGTCCCCCGATATCTCCTTTATAGTTCAGTCTACTGGGCATTCTCATACCTGTTGCTGGTCTAACGTCCAATTATACCCATAATTAAATTAATATAAATGTCAAGACCATGCAGTTTGGTGGCGCGACCCTTGCGTGTAGCCTGATTGAGGTGTCACACTCGGCTGCACGCGCCTCTTCAGCGGCTAATTAGCAGGGCGTGCAGTGGGAACATCGCAGAATGACTTTTACGTAACCAGTTATTAGGAAAAAAATCGGAATTTAACATATATTTCACAATTGTTATCACAGTATTCATATTTTGATATATCATAAAAATCTATAGCATAAATATTTGATTTCTATTTTTTTTTCAAAATATACGTTTACAAAAAAGTCATGCTTCAAAGTTCCCATTTCACGCGCCTGCTAATTAGTGTTGTTGTAATTCCAACAAATTACGGACGGACATTAAAAATTAGGAAACGTGATAATAAATAACAATTATCGATGATGCACAGTCGCCCGGGTCTGTTTTGACCCGAGAAAGTCGGGGAATCGGGCTCAAGGCCAAACACACCTTTTATTATAAATAAAAGATACAACATATTTCAACTTTTTTCATCATGTCCAACGCGCGGGCTTACTGACATCTGTTGCCTTAAATACAAATTTAATTTAATAACAACACGACGCCGACGGTAACACGATGCGAGCTCGACGAAAAGTGGATAAATATTCATAAATTCGTATCCGAACTGTAGAGAATTGTTTACGATACATAAATTAATATAGTAGATACCCGTTTGCTTTGAATATAAAGCGGATTTAATAAACATTTATGACTGGCGGGATAGCGTGTCGATAGGCCGTCCGACAAATTAAATACACAAAGGTCTCGAAAAAGTAATCAAAATACAAACTAGCTTTAAACCGTATAATAATTTTAATTTTACATTTTACTCAAGCAGCATGACGTAATGGACAGTTGGTAAACTAATAACAGAAATCCACGACATGAGACAGAACGCGGCGAGAATGCAGAAAAGTACCAACTCAACACGAAATTATTAATCAAAAGTAAACAGAAATGTCGTCTGCCAAGTGCTTCGCAGACCATTTTTTTGTGCTCGTGAGTGGTGATGCTTCCCTAAAGGTTGGTCTAGAGATGAGTCCACCCATTAGTGATATCATACGAATAACAAGATAATTGAAGCTGTTGAAGAATGTATATATATCTTGGAGATAAGATCGCATTAGGGAAGTAAAAAAAGATAGCAAAAATAGCCAGAAAAATTTGACTAGGTCGGGCGGAAACTTAATTTTGTCCTTAAAAATATAGATATTCCCATGAATTTAAAAAGAAAAGTGTTCAAAAACATGCATCCTCTTTATGCTTACTTATGGTCTGGAAACTATCACTCTCACTACGAGGACCATACATAAACTGAGATGTATACAGCGACCTAAGGATAGACAAATGCTAGGAGTAAATCTGAGAGATAGACTCAGAAATGAGGAAATTAGACGCTGGATAAAAGTTGTCGATGTGGTAGATCGTATTGCCAAATTTAAATGGCAATGAGCAGGTCGTGTTGCCAGACAAGGAACAGAGAGATTGGCACCCAGAGTTCTGCGGTGAAGAGAGAAAGAGGCCCGCCTCATAATAGGTGGGCCGTTGATATTATCCCCGCCGCGGGTAGTGGGTGGAAAAGAAAAGCCCAAAAAAGAGATAATTGGAGAGAATTAGAAGAGGCCTAATTCAGCAGTGAAGAGACGGCTGAGAAAGAAGAAAGAAGACACAGACATGGTAAGATAAACAAAAAAATATATATATATTAAACAAAATAAAGTAAAATAGGTCACACATACAATGACAGGATAGACATACGCACCAGGGCACAAAATTACAGGATATAAAATAAACAGGATAAGTAAGGATACACATACAATAACAACACACTTACACACAACAAAAAGGCACACTTGATCTAAATAAAATATTCAATTAATCTTGAGAATCCGTTTGTCCACTCTGGCTGTAAAAATTTTGTCGATTTCTTTGACTATAATAACATAGCACACATATAATAACATGGCCACATCGCGCATCAATGTTCCGACGATGTCTCAAGAAGTCCGCTCTGGAAGCATTTACTTCATTATTACAGTTATCTCTCGATGTACCGTGGACGAACGCATCACATTTTTTCCATAGATTACTTTTCGTACGATAAAGTGCATGTCATAATAAACCGTTTTACGAATATGATTAAGCGCCGGCTAATTTGAATGCGGGAGCCGGGAGGCGGACAATGGAGTACATATTCGCTAGACGAGTTTTGTGAGCGTGTCGGTATTCGAAAAGTAGATTCCTGTAAGAAGAGCTTCGGGTAAAAAAGCGGGTTAACGAACAGGTCGGTGCGGCGCCAGAAAAAATCTTTAGATCCGGGTTCAAGTTCGTTTCGAAACGTCTTCTCAGCGGTCATCGCGACGTTTTTTCTATCATCGGAGCAACACACCGAGCGCAGAGCTCTGCGTGCTGTGGAGCAGCGAAGGGAAAAACTACATTTCAAAATGAAGACTACACAACACACACACGTTCAGCAGTTTGAAGACTACAAAGTGAACACTAATTTGTAGTATAAACTACATAAAGTGAACTAATTGTAGTATTAATAAAGTCAACTATTGCAGTACTACAAAGTTGTAGTACTAATGAAGTCAACTAATTGTAGAAGGTTTTACAAAATTGTAATGACCTACAAGAAGTGTGCTACTAGAAAGTTTTTAAAACCATGGGGAGGGGGTTTTTTTCAGTTTCCAGAGATTTCTTCATTTATCTACATCGATTAATGGAAGCCTGGAGCTGGCAGAAGAGGAAAGAAAGATTGAATGCAGTGAAAATGAGATCCCTCAGATGTACGTATGTGTGGTAAATCAATTTATGATAGAGTAAATAATGCAGATATTAGGAATGAATGTAAAGCTGATCTTTGCATAATTACTAGAATTAAAAAAGAGTCGCTCAGATGGTTTGGGCATGTTGAGCGAATGAATGAGGATAGAATGGTAAGAAAAATATATAATCCAAGTATTGATGGCGCCAGAAAGAAAGAGCGACCGCGGAAGACGTGGCATGATCAGATTAACCAGATACTGGAAGATGGACCCGTTAGAAGCCTCAACAACCGGCGAGCTTGCATGCGAAGATGCATGAATGTGGATGAGGTGAGAGTTGTATGAGAAGAGTGTGGCGCTCTATCCTCTCCGCCTACCCCCACGGGGAAACGGCGTGATGGTAAGTAGGTAAGTAAGTAAGAATTCCCAAAAATTTCACAAAAAAAATGTACTAGTTGAAGTACCTATGTACTTTCAATAACTTTGAAGTGTGTATACTTTGTAGTGTGCACTTTAAAATGAAATGTACTAAATGAAGTATGTACTTTCAAATAACTTTGAAGTGTGTGTAGTTTGTAATGTGCACTACACTTCAAAAGGTGGATGTGTACACTTCAATGTAATGTTGTACTACTTTGTAGTAGTTAGTACAGAGCGAACCCATCACTACTTCGCCCGCGGGAACAGGCGACAGCGCAAACGTTTTCAGGGAAATTGTATAAAACATCCCAAAGCAAAATGCATCAATACCTAAAGAGCTTACGAAAAAAACTGTGTTTTTATCATATCATGACGAAGTTTTGATGTGCATTCCGTACAATAAAAAGCTGGGCATTAACTATAAAAGGGTAATTTCAAATATTTTTTTTAATAGAAAAATCTTAACTTTGGTTTAGAAAATATGTTTATGAAAAATATATTTTTTAAATATATATATTAACATTAAAAAACGATTTTAAACTCCCGCCAAAAGGCTTATTTTCGCAAGTGACATTAGGCATGCCTTTTCATGTAATCCGACGTATAACACGTAACAGAAAATTCGCGTATATAGACGTTCATTCGTTTTTTTACAAAACGTATGTTATCAAATTTTCCTTGTAAAAATGCGCCCTCCATTATTTTAAATGTGTTCGTAGATAGTTATTTTATTAAAATAGATCACAAATACAGCAAAATCGATATAAAAACCATCCAAACACTAGTAAAAACAAAGCGAAGACGAATGGTTACCATAGAAATGAAACAAATTACAGTGACACACCATAAATCACATATGTTTATCTATAATTCTTGCCAAACAACGTCACGAACAATCACTTCGCGTTTTGATGGAATCGTATTTTTTAAGATTTTTAATATAAAATTATGAATGAAAACATTATCCAACACCATCCATACTGAGTTACAAAATATAATTAATTTTTCTGAATCTATTTAATATATTTTCATACATATTTGTAAAATGTGAAATTACCCTAATAGCTACGAAAGCGTCAAAGTTTTGCAAATGCAAACCATGTAAAAAGCAATATAAAACGGCACAAATGCATTTTGAAGCAGACATAAATGAATGTGTTCCAATTTGCAGTAATTTTATTCAATTGAAGTTTTTTTTTCAATTTATTCAATTCAGTTATTATTTTATTTAATTGAATAATTTGAGCGCTGCATTTAAGAACTAAAGATTATTTTATTAGTCAAAATTACACAGTTTAAAAATACAGACATGAACTAAACCCGTAATTTAGGAAAGGGGATTGAGTCGCAGCGGAAGAATGTTCCCCCTCACCTATTTTTAGGACACATTTATACCGTAGTTAAAGTTTGGGTTCCTGCATAATTAAATTTCCTTGTAAAAATATATTTTTATTTAAAGAAACATTATACTTTTTAAGAGTATTTAATTTGACCTGTTAAAAGTTGTTATAAAATTCACATGCTTAGTAATTTTTTTATTCAAGTCAAACGTATCAGAAACAGTCGTGGAACCATGTTGTGTACCAAACTTATTTTATATCTATATATTTTGGCGGTCTGTGATAAAAATTAAAATCAAGAATAATATTTTTCAAGTAAGCAAATTAAGTCACACAGGTAATGATGTAAAAAAGGTATTTCTTCCGCATGAATACGACCTTTAGCGGCAATACAACTTATTACATTTTGACAGCTTTGACTCAAGCAGCATAACCTAACTCCACGTCTAGTGCACGCCATTGCCTGATTCTCGCCAAAACACACGGTGGCAATTACTTATCACATAACTGCTACAAATTTATATACCAAAAGGTTGAATACTTTAATATTTTGTATGAATTTGTTTAACTGAATATTCAATTTACATTAAATTATGATGAGAAAGAGATTTCTATTATGGCATGAAACTTATCAAGAAATAACATTACCGATAAATTGGTAAAATATGAAGTTAATACTTGTTGTTATTGTTTACTATCAAAAAATGTAAACCAAATATTATATTACTTTTAGCTCGTCTTTAAATAACTTGTTACGCGTGGTTTGGTAACATCCCACAATAACCACAAATCTCTTCAATATAACACCTCAAAACCAACCTTGTCTTGCTATAGAGCAGTGGCATGCAGTGGGTATAAACTTGGGTTATGCAGCGAGGACCCGACTATATTAAAAAAAAAAAACAAAAATATAATATAGATAATATATATGTATATATATATTATATATTATAGATATATTATATATGAAATAGATATATAGATATATATATGCATATACCTATAAGGGGAACATACATTTAATTTTTTTTAACTGTTTATAATGAACTATTTTGAGTAGCTTCAATCCACACAAATAACTGCACTATAAAAGCAGTATTGTAAACAATATTTCCTAAATAAATTAATATATAAGTAAATATGGCAAAAATTTTCAATATATTTCGAAGTCGATTTACATGTAATTAAATCGGGAATAATACTAATTTCAGATATACGTTTATTTTCACAAAAATAAATCAAACATTTTATGATATCATCGATGACAATGTCGTAAATAACCATTATGATATGACAGATGGTACATATTTACATTCAAAATAGAAAAGACAAGTAGAATTTACACCGAAAGTTTTGGGTTTCTGCAATGACGTGCGCGTAGTTCTCACCTGGCGTGGGACCTTTCGAAGAAACACGCTATTCCATTAAAAATTTACTTGTCTATTGCACAAAACTCGTAGCATAGAACTAAGTAAAAATACACAGTTCAGGACGAGTATTTTCTCGACTTGACTGGATCTACGGAACAAATTTGTTCGGCGCAAATAAGTGACATAAATGAAGAATTGACATGAAGTTAGGTACAGAAAAGTCAGAAATAAAACTTCTAGCCGTAGGACGAATTACGGCTAGAATTTTAAATCGGAAAAAATAGATAAGTCACATTAAACAGAAACGTCAGAAATAAAACTTCTAGCCGTAAGACGAATTACGGCTTGAATTTTAAATCAACATTTTCTTAAGATAGGGATTATTTAATTAATATTTGTTTCCCAGAATCTTTACTAATGCACAGATTTTTTGCTTGTACGCGCTGCACGCCACTGCTATAGAGATGTATTGAATTCACCGTAGAGATTAAATAAGCTTGACCTTAGTAGCACTGTTGCTGTAGCAATAGTTGCTTGATTTCTGGTTGGCAGCTACCGTCAGCTGTAATCCTAGAACCGAGATAATTAAACTCCCTGACAGTCTCCAGGCAAGGTAAGGTTGGGAGGATATTGATCTAGAAAAGCTGGTTTATGTTTATAATCTTTAGCTATATTTTTGTTTTCGTGGTTCATGGAATCAAGACTAAACACTCGCGAACGTTTATTCTGTAATCAAGTGAGTACTTATAATAATAAAAATATATTCTAAAAGTACGTAACTCATTTGTATTTAAAATCTAAATATATTTGGCGTTTACATTGTAGAGATTATTCATGATGATCATTAAATAATATTAGCCTTGTTACCTCTACGCGAGTTATATTTATGTCATATTTTTCTAATAATTTCCTTGTCGGTCCATTTGTCCATTCGTCTGTCTGTCTGTCCGTCCGTCACTTCGTGTAACGTCCATAATTACGTTCTACTTCACACCTAAAAAACAAATTAAACGACCGGAGATGGGGCTTGAAATCCGGGCCAGCAAATCCGAAACGGTCGCTTAAAGCGTGTTGCTACCGCCGCGCCGCCTCTTTGTGGACCGACAAAAATATACAATAATTATATACTAGGGCTTAGTAAAGACGCGAACCATTTCATGTCCTGTCCAGAACAATTGCCAGGGTTTAAAATAGTACAATTAATTGCCGGGAAATATAAAAAAGTTAAAATATTTTGATGAACTGTATATAAGTAAATAGAACCGCCATGTAAGTACCGTCATTTTTAATGGGTTACAGCAAATATATTCTGAAATTACTAAATTTCTTCCTCCTAATATTACACCTGCATATTATACTAATAATAACTTTGGCGGAATTTACGAAATTTTGTGCGATGATTGAAATAGCATCAAACTTCTACAAATCTCAGCACTAGAGTAAAAGAACATCGCCGTTGTGTAACTAGCAATAATTTTCCTGAATTTGAAAACCAGATCATAGATAGTATTCCTTCTTTTCATTCACGTACCTACTATTAAAATTCTCCAATCTATCGCGGGTAAAGGTAAAAGTGGGATATTAAAAGAAATTCGGACTAGGGTATTAATTTTCTTAACAATATTAAACTCTCCTCTTCTCACAATATTCCCATTACAACCACCCTCACACTAGTTCACCATTTACTCCAGCCCATTTTTTCAGAACCTTTCCATGAGATATTCTGTTTCTTTCGAAATTTAAGTAGTGAAAAAAATATAAAATAATAAACTCGCCTAGAGGTAACAAGGTTAAATTATTTAATTATCATTAATATCTAAATTCTGACAATAGCAATTGTTCACTTATTAAGTACCTGCACATTGACACTTTTTCTCACGGCTATTTTTAAATAAATTATAAACTATGGGGTGTTTTTTTAGAGGTAGCTAGAGAAATCAATATATGTATATTGTGAGGGAACTTCGGTAAGAGTGGTGTTTGCGTGGAAAGGTCTAGAAGAGATCTCTGTTCCGATTATCTTGCAGCCACTCGACAATTCTTTCACCACCAGCCGCCGTAGTAGAGAATGAGACATTTGGGCATGTGGGCTCAACTCGATCAAAAGCAACGGACAGTAATTACATGAGATTATTATTAGGCTAATTTAGATAGACTTCACAAGGAACTGAAAGATATTAATTTTCATAGATGATTTATTACAAAAGTTTTACAAAGTAAATTCATCTAACTACCTATAGATGGCTACGGACTATCTGAACCTATGCTTATCACTGATGTTCACTATCGAGAATTGGCCACTGTCCTGAGCTAAATCTAATAAGTGAGCGTTTTTAAATCATAAATCAAGTAGCTAGTCTAGGTTGAAGATTTAAACGAGACAATAATCTTGATGTGTAGCTGAGGGAGACGGCGCCATCCATGGAGAAGTCGTCAAGAAGTTCCAGGGAGTGTTCGCGCACACCCTAGCCCTTGGAGCCGCATCCTTCTCGTCCGTCGTGCATCCAGATCCGCCACGCCTATCATCGTCCTGTCTCCCGAAGATTTCCTCAAAGTTTAGATAATTTCGCCCTCACTCGGTGATGATACGTGATTAATATGAAGACTAGTACTGCAAATTGAGGGTTACGAAATTGTATGAGGGTATCAAGGGTCCTGAAAGAAATAAATAAGCAGAATTAGTATGGTACCTTTAGTTTCGGATGGCTCAGTAATGGTTGCACAATTCTGATTATTTACCGGGCGGAATTTATTCCATGACACTCGGACCCTTGAGATGTCGTGGTTGGAGGTAGTACTGTACGCAGAAGAAGAATGGTATTTAGTGTGCAGGGCTTTTTAAAACCCTCTAGCGGTGACGTAACACCGTAGTGATGTGCATCCCATTTTATTTATGGTTTATCAGATATATATATTTTTTTTAATTACACACGTTGATGCTTAATAATTTCGTGACAGTTCTGTCTACCTTCACGAAAAAAAAAATTTCACTTGATCGCGGTATCACAAGCGATCAAGTAAATTTTTTTTTTAATATTTGTGCAACCACCACTCAGATCAGCATCCGAGGTCAATTAACCTATTACAATTTGCATGAGATATTTTTCATGAGACTGCAGAGACGCGGAAGGAGGACGTTTCATGCGGCATCTGCAATATAACCAAAGAGAAAAAATAATTAGTAATTAATTCAGCATATTTTATATAATTTAATACATTTTATTTTTGAACAGATGCTCATTACTAAATTCATGTTTGTCACGAGTTTGCCTCGCTACACCCAAAACAGTTTTTTTTTACACGTATAGAATTTAATCAGAATAAATATTTCTATTATTAATTATTCCACATTATCTTCCTGAAAAATAATTCTTATTTTGAATCCTTCCCATTAATCTACCTCCCTGCATTAGAACACTTTCGACTATCTTCTTATTTTATTTCAAATTTCCCTAGATCTTACACTCTTCTTATCAGTTAGTAGGCTTTCTTGGTACAAGATGACTTTTCTAACAGTCGACATAATATTTCTACACGCTAATCTATGAAATTTAATATAATTTATTAGTGTTTCTACCGCAAGAATCTATTTCTGTAATCTGGTCAGATTTAAACTTATGCGAGTCGACCTGGAAGGTTCCGGAAAAACCTGCTCTAGAAAGTTCTGGAAGGACAAGGTTCTAAAAAATTCCCGACAGTTCTATAAGGTTCTAAACTGAGTGGCGGAATGTGTCGGTGTGTCTGTACGTTCGATAAATTTTCTAGAAGGTTTTCTAGCCGCGCGGGCACAGCTAGTTTAAAATAAAATAAAACATAAAAAGATTGTCAACCCAATAAAATAATTTCTTTATCATATAGTTTTATAGAAATGAATCATTTTTGTTTACTCAGTTCAGTTTTCTTGACTTAACTTTACTTGATATTTATTATCCCAAGTATTCATCCAGCAAACATAATGAGACACTACTTATACATATGTAAGTATAAACCACCATTACAAGTTACTAACATTATAAGTTACTAACAAATCAGTCAGTTCAGCAGACATGTGTAACTATAATATCGTGCTCACCCAACCATCCCTGCTGGTAGCTGGTAAGCTCACAAATTTTCAAACGCTCAAATTGCTCGAGCATTTCCTCACTGTCTTTGCCGGTCAAAGTGCAGTTTTGTCGGTATGCTTTGTAATACGTCTCCTGTTAGTTACCATACTATTTTGGCATGGCTTCTCCCATCTTCTATGTGAAGGGTGCAACTGATATAATCGATTAGAACTATTATCTAGTTTTGTCAATTTAGAAATGTCTGATGTCCATTTCTCATATGAGGATTGTCAGAATTGATCAAGTTAAACGATTCTAGAACTAAGTGGGCGCAATATCCCAGTTCTGGTGTACTGTCCGATATGCATAGGATTCTTCTTCTTCTTCTTCATCAGCCTTCGTCTTTCCATTGCTGAATATAGGCCTCTTCCTTATTTTTCCATTCTTCGCTGTTGTTGGCTAATTGTAGCCATTTCTTTCGCCCCACAGCGACAATATCATCGGCCCATCTCTTTTGAGGTCTTCCGATGCCTCTTTTATTTTCCTATCTGTATCTGGTGGGGCTATATTATATATTACGCCTTTATCCTCACTAGGACCCTCACTCACCAAAAGGCTTCAGGAATATTTTTGCTCCGCCCCATCCGATTTGTCCGTGGATAATTGCTTCCTGCGGGCGCTATGAAACAATGTAAAGGTCACACAGATGAAGAGCCGATGATTAAATAGCATCGACTCCGAGACGTAGGTCGCCTGAGATCTTTTATGGGTCGTGTACTTGAAATTTTTTATTTTTAAATTTCAAATAGTTTTAAAATTTTCAAACCGAAAACTTCACAGCGCGCATTTTCATTCTGCAAGGTACAAATTTTGGCGATTTAAATCGAACATAGCCTTTAATGGCAATTCTGCAGTAATAATTCATTACTTCTTTTAAAATATATTCTGTGTAAATATATTTGTATCTTCTGGGGTACCAGCGGGACGTAATGCTCTAGGTAGACTTAGATTAAGCTGTTATTATCCATGTTGTAAAGGTACAAAGCGATATATTGTCACTAGAAGTTATAATCGTCATAAATGAATACTTAAGAGTGTTTTCTTAGAAAACAAATCTAGGTGTGTGAGTTAACACTTTAGTCCTTTATATATTTTGTATTATCCCGTCATTAGAAGACGAGTCAAGAATACTATACCATTTTAAATAATGCCGAATTTGATGAGTAT
Organism: Agrypnia vestita; assembly: GCA_016648135.1. Taxonomy (NCBI): domain Eukaryota; kingdom Metazoa; phylum Arthropoda; class Insecta; order Trichoptera; family Phryganeidae; genus Agrypnia; species Agrypnia vestita. The sequence goes on from JADDOH010013946.1 coordinate 21,418, forward strand.
GTGAGCGCATAAATTTAAGTCCCTTAAAAAGTAATAATAAATTGTCACGGGGTCGCGGCAGTGGGAAGCAAATGACACACTTAAAGGTAATTAATTTATATTTTATGCATTAAGTCACTGGATATAACACACACTTTATACTCGCTTTTCTTGAATATTCCCACGTCTGTGATCGCAAGTGTTCATTATAGAACGCCCGGTAGGTACTCTCGTAATGTATTTCGCTGGCTGCACTGAATCGCCGCTTGTCGCATCTATGGGATCACTGAACTGTAACAATAAAGTGACATGTAGCGGTTATGTCGCCCTTTATATAAGGAAAGTCTTTTCATGATTGTTCGAGTATGATTGACAAACTTCTAAACCTTTCCAGTAATTTCTACTGCATCTATAAAACGTCCAGAGTGCTGAGTCATGTGTAATTATTTATATTTCTGCAGTCTCGTGACGATATTCGCGCAGTTTTTTGATACGTCGGTTGAAGAGAAGACGTGTGTTCAGAATAGCTTGCGGTGCGAGAGACTACAGGATTTAGGTTTAGTTGGTTTAAACATGCTATTGAAACACATGCGCAGCTTTGTTTGTAAATTAAAAATAGATAACAATTCTGCCGCAAGACGATTCTATATTGACGTGGGAGATTGAATTATTTAAACGTGGCCGTATGTCAAATATGCATTTCTCATTAGTTTCACAGAAATTACAGTTTGACCGATTTGAATATACAGAGGGAGGATATAATACAAATTCTATATTAGTTTGATAGTCACAAGTTGGTGTTTATAAATGAAATAAATACACTCGTCCAGAATGGTCGTTCGATTTAAAAAAACCATCGACCATGTCCTTCAACCCTGACCTGTATTGCGGCGGGTCAGGTTTCCGCCGCTCAAACTTTTTACTTATTTTGCAACACAAATCCGCGACGGCAGAAAAATCATCCTGAGTTAAGTGCCGACCTTTTATCATTGAAGGCATGTGCTTTCGTATTTTATCGTTGAAGGCATATGCGCGGTGGTATCGCCGCTGACAAAGATACATCTGAAGAAAACGAACAAAAAACATCGAAGGGTGTTCAAGTACGTTCAGATATAAAAATATTTCCAAAAAAATTGTTGATATCATACATTTTTGAGCGATTATTCAGAATATACTCTTACATAATTCTTCGATAATTTAAACAAGAAAGATAAATGTATAAAAAGTAAAAATATAAATAGCTATGTCCAATGAAACCACCAATACCAAACTAGAAATTCTACCAATGGATGGCTAAGAAATGACAAAAAGAATTTGAAGTTAGGACAAACGCATTATGCATACCTAGGCCCAAAAATATATAATTTGATACCGGATAACTTTAAAAAAATGAGACCAGATGGTCTAAAAAACAATTAAATTGGTGGCTCATCGAAATCGGACGAGAACTATCTGAGAAAACCCTGAAATGAACTCCTTTGGAATACTGTGTAATTTTCTTTCAATGTTTTTTGCTTATTTAAAAATTTTATTACATATTTTGTTATTTATATTTTATTTCGATTTCTCTTTTTGCCTTACCTTACTTTACCGATAATTCTGTATTTGTGTTCCTAATTATTTTATCAAATTTAAATTTATTATATATCTGTTCGTTTAAAAATTTATTGTAATGTATACTCATTATTTTATCAAATTTAAATTTATTATATATTTGTTCATTTAAAAAATTTATTGTAATGTATACTAAATTATATTTTTCTCTTTTTGCTATGTAAATAGTCGACTGCTTTCAAACAGGTAATCCATATAGTTAGGCAGTCGAAGTGTAATACAATTAAAAAAAAGATATTAATAAAAACTATTATTATTATTATAAAGAAACAAATATGCTTTATTATTAAATTAATAATACTACTGGGTTCAAAAAATATTAAAGCTTTGTTTGCAGAAACCATGTATTCATACAAACTATACTTATTCTAATCTCCTTCAACGTAGTTCCCTTGATAATGCACTCATTTTTCAAAGTGGTCCCGCTATTATTGGGAATACTTCTGGAACGCCGGTGCTTTCTGTGTAATGTCTTCTCTTGATTCTTGAACTTGGGAAATAGCCAAAAATCATGCGGAGCCATGTCGGAAGAGTAATGGAGCTGCTCCGTGGTTAGCATTTACAGCGTGGATTCTGCAAACACTCACTTTAAGCTTATATCCTCGGTCGAAATTAAATCCAATGCTTACCCATTCTTCGGACTATGATAAGATGATCCTGCATGTCAGATTATTGTTTCAGTACACCGCGTTTCGATTTGAATCAATTGTTGACTATTACGTCCGTAAGATACTCATAGAATTTTTTTCAAAATCTCGTTGGATCTTCCAAATAGCTTCCGTTTGGGTGTTGCCGAGCTTCTAGAAAAATTAAATAAAATTAAAAAAAAATTCTTCTTCAACATCGTAACAACTCAGGGGAGACTTGATTTCGACAATATACCTCCCCGCCTAAGAAAAAAATTACGATAATTGCAGAACATCTTTAAGATTAACTAGAAAATGCATTTATACATTCGAATAGACAGAGACAGCAGTACGACACCATCTTTCCTATTGGTGCGCTTGAGGGCTTTTCATTGGTGATCTCTCTTTGCAAGGATGACGTCTGCCATGTTATTATGTATTCGAGCATGGCTTAGGAGACTTCTTTTGGAATCGCGAACCTTTGCATAAGTTGTGCATAGATAGTGTGGTTCTGAGAGATGAGTTTTAATCCTTGAGGGTTTTTTAGTTTCTGAGGTATCAGACTAAATCCCCACTGTGAACATCTAGGTGATTATTCACTTTATATTTATATATTTTATATTTTACTGCTTATAACTGATATTGTTTAATGTATATACTTTTTGAATTTTTATGTAAAAGCCTGTAATGGGCGTAAACAAGTGAATAAATAAATAAATAAATAAGATAGAAGAGTGAGGCGTAATTTGATTAGTTACCTGACGGAAAATGATGGTTGCCCATCCTTCTTCAGGGTAGCTGTCGTCTTCAAAAAGTGGTCTACATGATAATCGTGTTGTTACATATAATTATTGCGAAAACTATCGCATTAGATGGCGAGGATCCTTAACGGATCGAACCCACACGATGAAGACGAGACTGCGAAGTTGCGCGTTTTTATTCGAATTAAGTGGGATTCAGGTCATCCGATGCACTTCAGGTAGGGGAGGGTTTTCTTCATATTTTTCCCGACTTTTCGATTTATTTTTTAAAATTTGTCATTCGACCGTAGTCATCGAACCACCCTCCACCGTTAAATGCACACGTGAGCAGCTACCTTCTCCACACACACACACACAAGGCGATGAATCACGTAGGTACCCGCGCGGCGCTCCACGGCGGGGTCCCCCCTCGAAGGGTCCCGCTGGACTATAAAGCCGGAGGGAGGCCGTCGGGTCCGGCAGTACTTCCCGACACCCGGGACCACTATTCACTACTCAGAGCGAGGCATATACAGCATGAAGACGGTGAGTTCTCTTTTCACTACCCGGTAGCGAACACGCGCTGCTCCACATTTTGAAGCCGCTCCCCAGCGATCTTTCTTTCACTTAGTGATTCATCGACAGTGGCAATAGGTGTTGTCCTTCGTCTTTCGCGACGCGGTTTTTCCCAAAAAATAATAACCCCTTTCCCTTTACCGGACCAGTCTCCTTTTGTGGTGACGAAAGACATCACAACGTATAATATCATTGCCGAATATATTATTGACCTACATAAAATTTGTATGCACTCGCACCTTTCGTTGTTTCTTAAGCCTGTGGCTTTTTTTTCTTGTAATATTGTTTTGAATAAAGTTATGTAAGCGGAACTCTCGGAACCTATTATAAAAATCTTACGGCCTATTTATAAATGTTACAAACCATTCCTTTGGATTGCAATTGTGAAGAATATCTAATATTCACTTAAAATTTTGCTTAGAGGTGTTTCTTTTATATCATCAACATTGCGCTATTATACAAGCAAAATGTTAACTGGAGGTGCATTATAAAATAAAGTGAAAATATGTGTATTTATTGAAGAAAATAAAAGTGAATAGTGAAGGGTGAAATGTAGCTAAGAATGTGTTTCTCCGCAGGTGCTGCTGACTGCTTGTTGCGTGTGGGCGGTGCTGGGGGTCCTCGCGGCGCCGGGGCCCGAGGCTCCGGAAGCTCCGCTTCCCGAGGGGCTCCAGGCGGCTCCCGCGCGGGCTGCTGACGCAGGAGAGGACCTGGCGGGGGCGGAGGCCGGCTGGGGCCACCGGGGCTGGGGCGGCGGCGGCTGGGGCGGCGGTCGCTGGGGGCATTACGGCCACGGGGGCGGCTGGGGGGGCGGCGGCTACGGAGGCTACGGCGGTTACGGCGGCTACGGGGGTTACGGGGGCTACGGTGGTTACGGGGGCTTCGGAGGTCATCGCGGGGGCTGGTATGGTCGCTAGTGCGTTAGGAGCAACGTAACTGTAAATAAATTAGTCACGGTATATTTTTTATCCACTAATGTTTGTAATGAACATAAACCTCAATGAAAATGATAATGGTTTTATCAGAAACAGTCAAAATAAAGAAGGTACTTAAATCGTACCGAAAATATGTGAAAATTTGCTTTCAATTAATCTACCCCATCTATCTACCTAATCTACTCCAGTTTTCCAATACTTATATTGTAGTTTTTAGCCGTGGCCGAATCTAATCTACCCCAGTTTTCTAATATATGTATTGCAGTTTTCAGCTGTGGCCAAAACAGTGTCATAAAGTAATTGTATTTGACCATTCTGAACTAGTAGATCAGAAATCTTGCAGCTTCGCTCAGAAATTAATACATATACGCAGTAAAAAATGTAGTATTCAGCTGACGATATATTTTTTGTTAAAACCGTTGTTTTTATCTTCAAAATAATGCGTGACGAAAATACTAATGAAATGTCATTTTTCTTTACCTTAACAGAAATTACATAATATGATAATACTGTCGTTGGAATTGGCTTTAGTGTTGTTAAGATTATTCATGATGATCACTAAAGTGAATGGAATATTATGAACTGTTTTTACTTATGTTTAAAAACAAAATTTTTCGTGAGTGACAGAACCCTTAATCTCCGGCTCTTTTGGTCAGTAAGTACCTAATAAATTATTTGCATTTCCATACGAGCATATTTTTCTATTCTATACTAGTTACTTCAACGTTGATGAGAAGTTCTGTCACTCTTGAAACCTGAGTAGAAGAATAAATAATATTTATTTAAACTCTAGTAAAAACACAGTAAAATTGCGTATATTTTAATGATTATCAGACATTAGAGTTTAAAGCTACAGAGTGAAATAAGAATATAAATACACAATCGAAGAAAACAGAAACGTTCGTCAATAAATTAAATGTAATAATTAATGAAAATACTTATGTTAGCTGAAGGTGATTGTTTGGGAGAACAAGACTTGTTATTGGAAACTGATAATTTGTTAATAAAAAAGGATAGAGAGCAAAATAACTCGTGATATTCCAATGTCACGATGGGAAAAATAAAATACATTTTATCAAAATGCATCATTGAATCCTCGACCTCTGTCCGTAACCTGATGTCTTAATGAATGACCATCTAAGAGAGTCAACAAAGATGCTATGATCATTATTAATAACAAGATTACAGTAAAGATGATTAGAGGCTAATAAAATTGTGGTTAAAAGCTGGCACAGTGTGTCTCAATCTTCCTGTTAGAAAATTTAAACAATATTTTTATAAGAAAGTATGTTCTAAGAACACAGTTACTGAATTTGGATCCCAGAGAGATGATTAATAAATAATAATATTATAGAGGTTTAACAGAGAATTAGCTATTTATATATGAGAAAAGTGGATGGAAGTCTCTTATACGATGGTTCATGGCTTACAACTTATATCAGCTGGCTTAAGTGATCACTCTACACAACGCAATGTTCCCCAAATCTATACGAAGAACATCCACACATTATCAAATTTTTTAAAGTTCTATATATATGTTCAAATCAAGAACATTTTATATATATTGAACATTTATATGTTTCTGGAAAATCCGTTGTTATTTTTTCTCATTAACAAGTAGTATATCTACATAGAGGTATTCCTCTATTTTTATTTTTGTGGAGTTTTTTTTTTAAATATTCCTTATTAACGTACATATCATATACTTTAGAATTATTATATAATTATCGAATACGCCTGAAAAGCAATATTTTCAATGTCCTCCTATCATGCACCAGCACATAATATTAACAATATTTTTGTAAGAAATTTGTTGTTCCAGAGGTAAGTTTGTAGAACTCCATAATCACAAATCAAAACAATTGTTTTTTAAGGTCTACCTTTTTTTAAAAATTTTTGAATCCCCATTTAGAGTCTTTTGTCAGCAATAATATGAAGTTTTTGACACAATATTTATAATTCAATACTTACCTACAAAATCAACATTCGCAGCAGCAGGACCTAATATGTTAGTCAGAAAGGTGGTGTACGTAGTACGGCAGATCGTCCCAGAAAACCGTTTTAACGTGGCTATTTGTTGTAAGAGATGTCCCTTCTAGGATATCAACCTTTAATGAGTTCAAGATCACGAAATGATATTGTATCTATTATAGTATTATTGTTAAATGCTTGATTTTATGATTGTCCAGGTCGTATTGCGGGGCGAGCCCAGCTGGTGAGTTTTTTACGCAACGGGGTCAACGGACCGTGCGTCACATCTCACTGTAATATTGACCTATTTTGAAAGTAACGATATTGTTATTTTGATGATTGTTTTTCTAACATAGGCGGGAAGTATTTATTTGTCCCTCATGTAAAAAGAATAATTAATTTAGATTAACTACTTTTGTAAATTTCTATAAGATCTTTGAAAAGTAGTTATGACTCTACATGATTTAATTAGTGTGAAATCTTGAGTGAGGAGATTGTGGAGTATGAAGGATTTATAAATATTTTAATTTAATAAATAAAGTCATCAAAAACTCAAGACATGAAGCAGAAATTACATTCTTTGTTTTAATGCCTAGATAAACGATGGTGCAATATCACTCTTCAACACCCAACACTTGTGCAGTAGTTGCATACAAACTATTTTAAATTAATAAAGGCCCGTTAATATTTTGTAAAACACTTGTGTATGGTAAGGTTGAAGTACCGTGTTTGGTTGTTTTTAAAGAAGCCCTGTTTATTCTAGGTGGAAGCGATATTTATACAGCGATATACCGTAACGCAAATCAGTCATTGCAATATTATATAATATATAAGTTTTTGATGAATATTTAAAATAAGTACTTTTATTATATCTGATATTGAAAACTAATTTTTTGTTTTAACACTATTTATTTTGTCTGTAACTAACCAAAAAATCGCATTCGGTGAGGGAGAAGAGAAATAATTATAAAATCGTATGAAATTTAGGTGTATTGTAATTATAATAATTTATTTATTTTCTTATTCATCAAGTGATGATTTAAAAATATATTGAAAGTATAATAATCATGTCCCTACTCTATTTATATTTTGTAAATTTTATATTAATATAATTTGATATTATATAAAAATAAATGTAATTTTTTGATAATTGATAAACTTTAAAAGTAATGTTTATCATTATTCTTTATTAAAGGATAGGTATTGAATTTATAACTACCTTGCTTATTTTTTTTCAGTTATAAAGCAGACACAAGTTAATGATATGTATGAATCATTAGTTATCAGAATCGATTATATCAAACTTGTGTCTTAACTTATTAACATAGAAACAAATTTTAAATATATAAACAATTTATTGTTCGTATTCAGCGTTGCAAGGGCTCAGGATTAAGATGAAAATAAATTTTTTGGGGAACTCAACGGTTCCATTGCTTTGCAAAGCTTCTAATTAAACAAAGTTTCCATTTAATCAAGGCTGGGATGGATAGATGTCTAGGGAAGAAATGTGGCCTATTTTTTCCGTCGGGAATATGTATGCAACATTTGGGTCCAATCGGTGAAGCGCTGTAGATTTGTACAGAAAATATATCTGGGGGTTAGTGGGAGAAGAGGAAATGTCGCCTATATTACCGATTGGTCGAACGGTATAGATTTGCATTGAAAATATATAAGGGGTGGGGAAGAGGGAGGGGGAAAATAGATTTGCATAGAGAACAGACAGACAGACATTGAGTTTTACAGGTATAGATAAGAAAAACAAATAAAAAATAGGAGGCAAGAACAATAGAATGGAAAAAGGTGAATATCATAAAGTAATTTAATAGTAATGAGTAATAATACCTATAATAAAAATAAAATAATGAAATAAGTGAATATAAAACAAGAACATAATAAAAAATGTCCTAACATAATAAAAGAGGAATGTTGAAGAGGCGGTGTGTTAGCCCTTGCCGGGACGGAATGTTTTAAGTGATAATATTGATGGTGAATAAGTGATATAATAAAAATGGAATCTTCTACCAATTGAAAATGTCGAGAGCTGTGCGTTTGTTTTTTTAACTTGAAAAATTGAAGTATTTCAATGAATCCGCAGAATGTGCAACCTAAAGTTAAACTTTAGTTATTTCATGCCATTTTATTACACATAATGTAGTCATGATTATTCAGCTTATTTAAGTTATTATAATTACTAAGTATTTCATTTCTTTAATACAAGTTAATAAACTTAGAATGTAATTTAATAATATATTTTTTTTAAATTATCAAAAAAGTACACTTGTGATAGAAAAATGAATATGTGCAAAAAAACGGAAGAGTCCAGTTCGAGTTAATCTATTTTACTGTGCGTATTGCTTAAAACTATATCCTTATTTGACATCATAAATGTCAGCATAGGTCCTTGTGAACATATCTAGGAAAAAATGTTGTTTACAATTATAATTTTCTATGTCTATGCAGTTCCATTTTCAGTACACTGTATGCTGGGACGGCAGAAGGAGATCTGCGCGATAAGACAAGACACAAACCTTCCATTGGATTATTTAAAAGTATTATCTAAAGATTATAATATAATTAATAAAAATTAACTTTGTTATCACCACTTTCGTATTGAAAAATATCAACATATTTTAGAGCAATTGTATACTGACAAATTAAAAATCAAAAATCGAAATATAGAAAATCAAAATATATAAATTATAAATGGAAAATGAATAATAACAAAGTATCTAGTAACATGATAACAATTTTAAAAGACAACTATTTGTGAAAAAGACCTGGTTATTTATAATATTCAGTTCACTATTAACACTTTTTCTTATTTAAAAAAATTCTAATTTATCAAACTGTGTTTCTGTATAACTTGTAAACCTTTTTTAATATCAAAAGAATGATCCATAGCCAAAAGATGGTTAGAAATTTCAGAATAATTATTACTATTTAAACACCTCTTTTTGTAGATGTTAAAAATAATATAATTAAGCCGACGATTTTTATTTTTGTATAACACGTGCCGCCTGGCATAAGATTATTCTGTCACCAGGCAGAACGTGTGCGAGAGCACGTATGTAAACGTTATAAATGTTAAACGTTATAAACATTTAAACTAGTTTTACACAGGTGTCTCTTAGCTAGTAGCGAAAACATCGGGGGAATCTTCTTCATTCGGTTTCGAATAGAAAATATTTTTTGCCCATTGGGCGAAATTGGATAGTTACGGAGATAAGCATGTAAAGTTTCAATTTTTTTTTCAATATTTCTGACTTTTTTTCTTTAAAACCTTGGAATATCACCACAATAACTTATATGCGTAATTAAATATCATTCGCTTTAATATGGGCTAGTAAAATGACAAAAACCTTAAAAAAATTAGAATTTCTGTACATTTTTAATAATTTTATTTGATTTTTCAAAGGAATCGAATTTTAAATGTCAGATATAAATTGTTTTTTACGATAGTCTAACGTTTTACAAAATAAAGCCAGGAAAAAAGTTTATAAGCCAGGAATATTGGAAAAATATCAATCTTCGATGTCGCTTATACCTGTAACCGTTCCTATACATTTCACTCAAAGTGTAAAGAGTATTTTATATTCAAAATTTAATAATAATGACTCTTCAGAACTTTTTTTACTAGCTATAAGACACCTTATGTAAGTATTTGGGTATTTATTTACGGAAACAAAAAAATACACGAAACAAAGTATTTTTAAAATCGTAATACGTATTAACGTACAAGAACAAGAACGTAAGTTATTAAGAGATAAAGTATGTTTATAATTTAGTAAATAGTTCTGGTCAACAAGCAGGCCTCGGGGATTCCCCTCAAACCAGTTCTGACGGTCTACAAAATGGAACACTATTTCCCATTTCACGACCAACTATTCAAGTTGGGTAACTTTTATATTACACATTCGGCCCGACTAACTGCGATTATTCATCAACCGTGGATATTGAAATATTAGGTTTTTCCAACCGTCAAGTAGACCACGCAACTGTTGTCATGTGCACCTGCGTTCGACATAACTTAATGTAATGATCGATAGTAGCAGTTACGCAATTATTAATTAACCTAAATGTGACAGCGCAGCGCAGGAATGTCACGCAAAAAATCCAATCGCATTGAGCCTTTCATACGAGAGTGAACAAAAGATTCTTCAATTTTTTCGGCCACATCAGTCAAATAAGGATGGACGTGGAAATGAGAAGTCCATAAAAATGTCAAATAATAAATCTATACCCATAAAACTCAATGTCTGTCTGTTCTCTTTACAAATCTATACCGTTTATCCTATTCGATTCAAACTTTGCATACTTATGCTTTATGACCCGGCGGATAACAAAGGCGACATTTCCCCCTTATTCTTTTAACACTTCCCCTCCGCTGATATATTTTCGATGCAAATCAGCACCGTTCGACCGATCGGAATCAAAATTTATACTTTCTTCTTCAAATGTAGCAAATTTATCTTGTGGTAACATAATTATAATTAATATAAATTAACTTTGTTTAAACCACTTATTTATTGAAAAAAATCAACATGTTTCGAAGCCAATGGCTTCTTCAACAGGAAGACAAAAATAATATTTAAAAATCGAGTATAGATCAAGATATTAAAAAGTTATATATGGAAACTTTGGTTTAAACAAAGTTAATTTATATTATTAATAATAATAATAATAATAATAAAAATTTATAAACTTATCCTTTAGGACCCGGCGGGTAACAAAGGTGATATTTCCTCCCTCCTCTCTTACCTTTTCTCCTCCCCTTGATATATTTTCGATGCAAATCTATACCGTTCGAATCAAACCTTTGTTTCCCTCACAATTTATTTTCAACTTAATTTTAACTAGTAATGATATGATAATTAGTACACCATGCAATTAAATGTTGTAGAAAAATAAAATTATCATTATTCGAGAGATGTACAGAGTAGTAATAAATATTTAAAAAATATGAACTCATGGTTTGCCTTGGCAAGCATTGACTGTGAAAAGGTTTAAATTATTAGATTATCATATAATACTAATTAAGAAGCGGAATCTCCGGTTTTTTATTGCTTCGAGACAAATGTGGCCGATGAATTCAAAATGTCAGCTAAGTCACGTGTCGCTGCATACTTTACAGCTACACTGATCAATACCAAAAATATCCATATGAAAAACAATATTTATGTATTTTCGGCTGATAAATCTAGGTTCTTTAATCTTTTGACACTAAGTACTCGTAGAGTTTTTGAAAAAAAAAAATTTTAAGTAGAAATTGATACAAAAAAAGATTAAGATTTTTGTTTTAAAACTTTTACATTAGTTTCTAATTCATGTAGTTAAAATTTTGAATCAAATTCCTGACTCAATATAATCACTTCTCTGGTGTTGGCAATAAAAGAGTTACAGCTGATAAATCCGTATAGGTACAACTTGGACCGTCAGAATACAAAAAATTTACATCTTTAACAGCGACACATTTTTAAAAAGGAATCGTATTCAGACAAAAAGACATTCAGAAATTTCATTCATATTTATTAGTAGAACAGAGGTGCTATTAGGTCCACCAGAGCAGACACTCCTTATTGACTTGATTATTGAAGTTTAGTTTAGTTAAATTGTTCATCCAGTCCATTTAAAGATAAATATGATATCTGGATAGATATGTCTCCGAATGGATACAGTAAATAGTATATTTGCTGCAAGTGTTTTGTCACGTTCCAGAACAAATCAATCTCAATGAGACGTGATTCTCAATGCATTTATTGTATTATGCACTTTTATTATGAGTGCAGTATTATGCATATGCAGTTACATGTATATATACAGTATCTCGACAAATAAACCAAGCCTGTAAAATAAATGGTTCAGTGTATTTGTGGCGGTACGATATTAACGTAAAATCTTGTGTGTATTAGTGAGGCGGAGTGTTGATTTTTTTTCTTAACTGGATTTCGAGACTAGTTTTGCCGTCGTCCAAGTGATCCATAATGTTATTATCTCCCATGATGTCATTTTGGTAAAGTCTAGCTGACCAAACTGACTATTTAGATTGTTGTTTAGACTCAGGGTGGAAGCGATGGATTTAAGATTCATATGTGATGAGATGGTCAAACACCATCAAGTCAACACCATAAAGTTCCGTCGAACACGACCAGAACCCCCCCACCCACCGGATATACAGGTGTTATTCACTAACGATATTTAGAGACTTCTGCTACTTTTTTATTATTAATTAATCTCTATGCAAAAACAAATCTATCACTTTGTTGCGTTTTCTGGAATTACTGAAGTTATAATGAATTTTAGGTATGTAATCAATGAGTGCAGCTAAATATCATATATTTTTTTTAAAAATAAATAATAATATTATTTTATTTACATATTCTAATACGATCACACTACATTAATTAGTTATTTGTATTAATTAAAATTAAAAATTAAATAGCTTGTCCCCAAACAGCAATTGTATGCTGGTGTACGAAGTTTTCAAAAGTGGACGCGAGTGATGCCACTGAGGGCGATATTGGAAGTAGATGTCAAAAGGTCAAATTATTGATAACAGTAATGAATGGTGGTGCTTTTTTCATGCTAATAATTTTCGAGACTATCCTCATTGGCTGATCTTTTATTTTCAAAAGTTGCTCTTGTGAATTTTAAAATAGTCGAATCATTTTTTTATGTTCGTTATAATGGGAATTTTCGGTGAATTCTAATGACATAAATATGTTGACAAACTTGAGGTGACTTGAATGCTCGAGAAGCAAGGTGAGTTGAGACATAAATTGGTATTTACGTAGCATGTTAATAAGCGGGCGGTAAAGACATCATTATTGATTTAAGTCACTTTGGGGTATTTTGTCAATGATAAAACAATACTAAATGACTGAGTACCTACTTTGAGATGGTCGCTCAGGAATATCTCCAGCCTGCAGCAGAACAGCCGAACTACATTATGTGGACAATTATAAATGTAATGAGCCTCTACCTGCTTCTCATATACACATGTATGTTGCGCGTGTGGTGTCAAGCCTGTGGATGTTGTAACTTTGATATATTTTGGCTTATATCTACGAAACTATCCAATAAATACTTCATTTTTTTTACATGAATGAAAATTATAACTACCCTTAATGTTTAACATTTTTAAATTTTTTTTATGTCATTTATAATGTCTCTGTGACATAAAAATCCAGCACTGTTATGAAAGATTTGAACAAACTCAAAATATTCTGAATTGTAAATACTGGTAAAAAGGAATTTAACAAAAATTGGAAATAATATTTCCTGGCGTATCCTAGTGTAATGCAAGTATTCGGATGAATTTCATTACACACAATAAAGTATATTGCTCTCAAAATTCCGTAAAAAAATCAATGTAGATTTTCTCACTAGCGACATCTGTGGGGATTTAGGGGAATGAAAATGGCTTTGTACAGGCCGCATGGAAAAGGCGCTTGAAACTCATATATGAAAGCTCTCCACGCAATTTGAACATATATACAACTTCCAAAAAATGAATAAGCATGGTATATTCTATCATGGGTGGAAATGGCGAATGTTACAATTGTGTAAAGTGATCACTTAAGCCAACCATAAAAAGACAGGTCATAAGTCCTGTGTACACCCAAATGACTTCTATACCTACTTTCCCATAATTAATACAGTTTCGTCTCTGTGAGATATCTATAATATACACTAATGCACATATATTTTCTTTACTCGTATTTACTAATTAATAAAGGTATATAATATAGGTGTATAATATAGGTATATAATATAGGTATATAATACAGTATATAATAAAGATATTAGCTTTTTTAAATTTTGATGTTTATTTTTGTTGCAGCTCAATCGACTACTGTAAGCTCGCCCGTTTTTTTTAATAACTTGCCTGATGTAACCTTCGCGAGCATCGCATCGACATGTAAAATAATTTGAGTTATACGGCTAAATTTTTATCGGATCGTCTGTCATCAAAACATACTTCCCCAAACAAGAATACCACAACCCGATTTAGCACATTTTGGTGTGATATTTTTTGTATCCTAATCACCACGTTACGTCGAAGAACATCTGAGCAGTACTCTAATGCCCAAAGCAGCCAAGTAAACAACCCTGGTTGCTATTATAACCGGTACGGTTTTTATTACTCCCTTTATATTAACTCGTGGCGTCTGCTTGCTTGCTTACTTGCCGGCTTGCCGGCAACGGGTGAAAAAACTTTGGATCTATTTTTAACCCTTTTCCCGTGATCCAATCGAGCTGAAACTTGGCATGTAGACTCGTGGCGACGATCAAAAATATCTATAAAATTTTAGTTAAAAAAATAATAATTATAGTATAATTTCGGATTTTTAGAAATTTTATTGGTTTTTTCAAATTGGAATCATTAGAAAAGTTTGATTACTAGCATAGCGGCCCGATAACGTGGCGGAATATTTTATAAATTTGAATTACTCCGTCGGTATACACAATAGGTACTTCACCACAAATGTCGAAAATCTAAATTGACTGACAAATGTTTTTAGAATTTAATCTTCAAAGCATGAAGTGTCTTATCAAAGCTCAAAACATCTGACATTTTAGAAATATAATCAATTACTGTAAGTTTAGTGTTATGTTATATGTTTTAAAAAGAAAGGGAATATAATAAAAACTTGGTTTTTATGGGTTACTTTTTTCACTCTCAACCCGTCACCAACAATCACTGTCGGCTTCTTTCGTACAGTGTGCGTGACTTCCTTCATACAGAAGTAAAGCTCGCGCGGGCGTTCGCATCGTCTGGGCATGAAGACCCAGTCTTTGCAGGCAACGAGCCACCCTATCAACCACCCTTGCTGTTTGATTGTCAGTATGGACTAGACTTCTAGCTTTGTAGCTTTGTATAGGCTACACCAAGGGCATGTAAGCCGCTAGCGCAGATCCGGCCATGGTGTGATGATTTGGCCTATCTGATGTAAACAAACGCCGCGCCGTTGCGTATTTGGGGGATTTCGAAGGCTGGGAACCGGTCCACTCCCGTGGCCGCCGCGGATCGTATATAAGGCCAGCACAGCGCCGAGGGATCAAACATTTTTTGTCATTTCGTGCAAATAGTAAAAGCTGACAAAATGAAGTCCATCTTCCAAGTAAGCCGTGTTTTTTTTATATAATATTATTGCGCTTGTTATGAAATAGTCAGGTATCAATGTCATTTGTTAGTATTATTAATTTAAATTGTTTCAATCAAATAAACTCGAGGTAATAATATAGTAATAGAAATTGGTAGCTCTTTTAAAGCATAAAAATATAATGGATGAAATATGTCGAGTGCATCTTAGGCAGTAAACACTAGTAAAGAACTTTATATTCACGGGGGAAAAATAAACTACTCAGTGGAATTTTAACTGGTTACCGTATTGTGAAGAGTGGTCATTAGTGGTTTAATAAAATGCAAGCAGTGGTGACTTGGCACCTTGTTTACAAAAAACAGTATGTTTCATTTTGATCTAATTAAATAATACCTAATGTAATTTATAAACAATATTCTGTAAATTCAAATTTGTAATAAATGACCATGTTGTATATTCGAGAACTTAGTTCAAATAATTAACTTAATTTGGCTTTTGATGGGTGGACATCCTTTTGATATTAATCCACGGGGAGTCCAGACCTCGTGATTTAAACATTTGAATATAAATTAATCCACTTGCAAAATCACCGTGTATTATTAATTAATCGAATTAATATAATTGACAAATTGAAAAAATAGGCACCCTATCTGCTAAATAAGTGTGCATACATATAAACGCAATTGTAAATTTAATTTGCATTTTTAAGTGAAAACGTTTAAATAAAAAAATAGACGCCTACCAAAAAGAGATTTTTTGGTAGGCCTCCTGTGACCATAGTTATTATAAATAGTTTAATAATTAGTAAGTCTAGCATTTGATATCCCGCAAGTCGTAAGCAGACGAGCAAGGTGGTCAACGAGATGATTCCGGCAGTTGGTGGACGGAAGCCGTTAGGACCACTTCAAGTGGTTTAGGCCTCGTCAAAACCTGTATTTGTCCATTAAAATACCGAATTTTTAGTGTTTGATTATAAAAAATAGCCGGAGTTATTAATTTAAAGGTTTTCCTCAACGAGATGTTGATTGTGACGCGTTTGTAGGTGCTGGTGGTGTCGCTGCTGCTGGTCGCGAGTCTCGCCCTGCCGGCCCCCGCGCCGCAGTTCGGCTTCCAGCTGGGCGGCCTCGGGGGCGGCTTCGGAGGCGGCTACGGGGGCGGCTTCGGAGGCTACGGCGGGGGCTACGGGGACTACGGGGGCTACGGAGGCTACGGGGGATACGGGGGGTACGGCCACGGACACCATGGACACCATGGACACCATCACCATGGACACGGCGGATTCTTCGGTTGAATGAAATTATCTAAGGTGAGATTTCTCGTATTGTAAATGTGTCGAGCACCCAAGCTCCATCATAAAATTCTTTTGTTTTGTTGGAAATGTATGGATACCTAGTGATGAGCATAAACAATTAAATTGATGCGAAGTAAGTTAGTGAGGATAGTTTAGGTAAGTAGTTGGAGGTTAAGGAATTAGGTTTAGTTAGTAGTTAGTTATATAGAGTTTAAGGGGTAAGTGGTTTATAGGTTTTGTTTAGATAAAAAAATGACTTAATATTACTCACTCATTTTGACATTCAATTGCCTCGTCTTAACAGAAAGAGATAATTTTGTTTTCTCTCTTTATTTCATCCAGAAAAAATCACACGTGAGGGACATAATTAATTCACACGCATCGCGACACGTGTTCGAATTATTTATGTCCATTACATGGGACTTTTTCTGACGAAAAATAAAACAAATCTCTTTCTGTTAAGATGGTACACTTATTAATTGAATGTTAAAATGTAATGATGTTGTACACGTATCTAACTAACAGTGGCGTGCAATGGGTAAAAACTTAGGTTATGCTGTGACCGACTATATAATCGATATATTATAGGTATATTAAAAATATATATATATGCATACCTTAAGGGGTACATACATTTTTAATATTTTTTTAACTATATATAATGAACTATTTTGAGTAGCTTCAATCCACAAAAATAACTGCTCCATAAAATAAGTATTGTAAACAATATTCCCTAAATAAATAAATATTTTATATAGGTGTAGCTAATACGGCAAAAAATTTCAATATATTTCGAAGATGATATATATGTAATTAATCGGGAACAATACTAATTTCAGATATACGTTTCTTTTCACAAAAATAAATCAAACATTTTACGAAACTTTTGGGTGGAATTTGTGAAAAAAAAAAAAATAATAACGTAGTTCTCACCTGGCATAGGACCTTTCGAAGAAGCACGCTAAATTTGCTTATCTATTACACAAAACTCGCAGCCTAAAAATATACGTTTTTTTTTTCTCGACTTGACTGTATCTATGGAACGAAATATTGGGCGAAATAAATGAAGAATTGACATGAAGTTAGGCACAGAAAAGTCGGAAATAAAACTTCTAGCCGTAGGACGAATTACAGCTAGAATTTTTAATCAACTTTTTCTTAAGATAAGGATTATTGAATTGATGTTTATTTCCCAGAATCTTTACTAATGCATAGCTTTTTTGCTTGTATGCGCTGCACGCCACTGCTAACTAAACATCTAAACTACTCAACTTCGCTCAATTCTGCGATTTTATTTCAAATGAATTTGATGGTTGAAGCTCATCACAACGATACCTCGTCATCATTGATACATCTTCAGAAAAATTAAAGATTTAATTATCAATTAAATTTAACGTAATAATTCACAAACCAGTTTCGGAACTAACGTCTTTAGGGTAAACTACAAACTATGGGCAATTTTACTTTTCTGTACACATTTGTCGTGTGATTTTGTTTTCAACATTCTTTTATTGTCCTTTTTGAGTGTTTTTTTTTACTATTATTTATATTTTTAAATATAAATTAAATTTTAATGAATATTTCTAAACTTCGGATTTGACAAAATAATTGCTTGTGTTAAATGTATGTTTTATGAACACCACATAAATTTTTTATTCAAATAAAATGAAATAAGTGTCAGTTGTTAAAATGGGCGGGTGACTAGGGAGTGACGTAAGAAATGGGGGAGAAAGAAACATATGATATGGTGAATAGAAAACATTTAAAATTGGACTGTTAGATTCTTCTGGTTAATAATTTTAGATTAATTATTCATTTAATTAATTATTTTTCCAAGCTATCCAATCGTTTTTATTTTTTATGAAAACGTAGGATATTTGCTATAGGTATATTTATAAAAACTATGATGATTTTCCATAATGTGATTGGAAAATTCGGAAAAGATATTATTATTTTAATATCTCATTTGATTATGGTTTTCGGGTAGAATTTTTATACACAAATATACTCACTTCCTCCTTACCTCCAAAGGCTTACCTCCAGAGGTAGAACAGCAACTGAAAACTTACTTACTGTAATTGCATAACAATGCCTATTAATAAAAATATATACCTATATAAATAAATTAATTAATTAAGGAAAATAAAAAATAATCTTAAACAAAACTTTAACCCTTTTTACATTAAACAATTATTCTACACATATTTACACTTGGACTTATGACTCACTCAATTTACCACTAACACTGCACTTGATACTTTGCAGATACATAATTCCTACCTTATGAAAATAAATATTACTGACGAATTTAAAAAAATATTATAATTGTGTTCTATAACGCTACTCTGGGACAGGCGTAGCCTAGTAGAGTGGCATAATCCACAAATTTAACAACAACAAAAAAATGTGTAATTTATCTTATATTTTTATCATTAAATTAGTATTAAGTAGCTTTATTTGTAAACAAGGATTTTTTTGAAATTAAAAAAAAAATAAAAATGAATGAGTATTTGTTGCTTTCAGGTGGTCTGAGCTGGCTGCCCGGCCGGCGCTGGTGGCAGTGGGGGCCCCCTACAGCGCTGGTGAAATGGAAGATGAAGAGTTAGAGAATTAATATGTACAGACTTTTGATGTGTATAGTGTAATATAATTTAAGCGTTTGCTTATGTAATAAAAATTTAAAAAATTAAAATAATGTTATATTTTTAAATAAAAACACGCTTAGTTCCCTCACCGCCGCAGACATGGAGGTCAGAAGACTTGCTCTACATTTAGTTAGCGTCAGATTAATTTAAATTAATTTTAGTTATAATGTTTTTCTGAACGGTGAAGATTCAAAAATTATGAGAAAAAAATGACGGAAAGAGCTTAATGATATATTTATATTTATTTCACTTTTATCAAAAAATTATTGGTTTACATTATATTTGGAAATATTAATATTAAATTATGAATATTTAGCCATTTTAAATATAGTTATTTTACTCGGAATAATTGAATGAACAACTGTGTATGTGGTTGGTGTAGATTAGACAGATGTTGGTTCAAATCAAATAGAATCAAAGTGCGATTATAAAATTTAATAATAATTCATTTTCATCCAGAATTTTTTGTTTTCTGGAATACCTATTATGCAGCGTTTTTACAACTTTATGGTCAGAAAGACTTCAGCTAACTACCAATTAGATTTGAATTAGAGTTGAATAACCTAAAGCAGAAGTGAGCAGAAAATATTTTAAGAATGGTTTTAAAAAGCGGTCAGTGAAAGGAGTTAAAACAACCCGAGAACGATCTCTCCAAAGATTTTCGACTGATGATTGTTGACATCAAGTCTACAGTCGTGCTGTTGGGCAAGATTTTAATCAGCGATTGACAGTATTTGGACCGTGGACTAATCTATATTACATAACAACATAAGTAACAAATAAATAATTTAAGTAAGTCTTGTCGTACGACAAGTCATACTACAAGACCATATGGTCCAAGAAAAATTTGCATTTGATTCGCGAGTTCGGAATAATTATTACTTAATACTTTAAGTGTTCCTTAAATGTAACATAGTGTTACCGCGCAGCCTTGCTCAGAAAGCAGATATCTTCTTGAGACAGATTGTTCACTAGCACGACTCCGGTCTCTTCTGAGGTCCAGACAGATCAATAGATCAATCACTTTCTCTCTCACGCAGGCAGCTCCTAGGAGAGCTTCTTTATTCATTTAACAATTAGCGAAAATCAAACAAAGGCTTGACTTCAAATTTCAGAACGCGATGTCCCGACACAATGTAGAAACAAAGCAGAACGTGCTAGAACATAATTAATCTTACATTTTAAAACATAATTCTTGGTAATATTTCTGTAATGTATTACGAACTAAAGGGCAGGGGCGTGCAGTGAGAACAAGAAGCATGACTTTTTCCTAAGCATATATTAAAAAAAAAAACTAAATAAGATATATGCTCGTATATCTCGTAATATTCCTATCAAAATAATTAACATATTATTTAGATTTGAGTATAAATATCATAATATTCTGCAATATAAATATTTAATTTCGATTTTTTTCCAAATATCAGTTTAAATAGTAGCATGAGTAGCTTGTTGGTCTTGTGGTTAGGACACTCGCCTCGTGATCCAATGGTCGCGAAAATAAAAATAAAAAAAAATTCACGCTTCCTGTTGTCATTGCACGCCCCTGCTAAGGGGCTACCAACCTAAACATAATGTTATTAAATTCCAAAAATATTTATAGGACCAAAGCTCTAAAGTATTTTAATAATTATATATTATAACTCAATATCTTATGATCATTATTATAACGCAGCATCTCTGGATATACTTTGTCTCTGGTTTCTAAGTAAACCATGTATCAGACGTAATTTTGTAGAGCCATCTATGCGATAACGCTAGTATTAAAATAAGGTGGCGTTTCAATCTTTATTTTTTTGTACTATTCAATACTTGGCAATTTTTTATTATATGATATTGGCATAACATTTTAACGTACCAGGTAAACCCAAGTACCTCATTATGCGGCTACGACAGAAGCTACCATAAAGCTTACATGAACCCCGAATCTGTTCGGTACTCTGGTAAGAACTAAACAGTTAAAATTGTAAAATCTTTGGTTAGCAGATTTCCGCTACTGGCTTAAAATGCGAAATGTTACACTTAGAAAGTGAGATACGGCCCCGATAGGAAGATGCACTGCACTGATGGAAGAATGTAACAAAAAATACAAAATATCGGTACATTTATTGTTGATACAAAGTATTTACAGTTGTTATGTTAATGACAGAATCCAGCGAATGAAAACTCGCGCTCGTGCGCTTTTCTTATTTAAATGTTTGTTGTCCTTTGAATGATGTTTCGCATGTTGGCAAAAACGTCAAGTCGCTCATATCTGTTTCTAGTCTAGGAAGCCTTTGCAGTGCAAAGGCAACACTTGCATAACTTCTGGTTACGCGAGATGGAACACGCAAGCAGATACTTGTTCTAACAGTTTAGGACTTTTATATAATAGAAGGGATATACTCGGCATACAAAGTAAACATTACAAAGTACATTAGTCGCATGAAGAAAATTTCGAACGAAGGCCTTAATTTGATTGGTTTTATTATTTGCATTTCGCATTCTTAAAATTAATTAATCGAAATGCAAAAACAAATTTATGACTTTGTCGAGGTTTTCTGGATACACTGCAGTTGATGTATTTCCACTGCGATGGTCATCTTAAAAATCCTGCCTGTCTACCATTTACAGCCATCTACAGATTCCGTCAATATTTCTTACATTAAAAGATTTGTAATTTGAATGAAGCCAGATATTGAAAGTGTACAAAAAAATTAAAAATTGCTAAGTATTGAATAATACAAAAAAATAAAGCTTGAAACGCCATCTTATTTTAGTACTAGCATTATCGCATAGATGGCTCTAGAAAATTACCTATGATACCTAGATTTCTTAGAAACTAGAGACAAAGTGTATCCAGAGATGCTGCGTTATAATAATACATTTATTAAACGGTGGTGCGCTTTTTATACAATTAATTTTCGCCTAGATGGCTCTAGAAAATTACCCCTGATACCTAGATTACTTAGAAACTAGAGACAAAATGTATCCAGAGATGCTGCGTTATAATAATACATCTTAAATGGTGGTGCGTTTTTTTATCCAATTAATTTTCGAACCTACGCTTGTGTATTGATCATTTATTTTCAAGCATCGATCTTGCCTTTGATGTTGATGAATTTTTAAATAATCAAATATTTTTTTGTGTTAACTGTAATGGAGAATTTTGATGACATAAATGCGGTGACGCAATCTTGAGATATTCTGTACGTTCTAGAAGCAAAAGGAATTTAATCATAAAGTGGTATTTACTCTGAGAACACATCATGTTAATGAGCGATAGAAGCCATCATTGTTGATTTAAGTCACCTTGGGGTAATTTGTCAATGATAAAACAATACGAAATGGCTGAGTACCTAGACGATTGCCTGAGTACCTTCAAGATGGCCGTTCGGGAGCATTTCTGACTGGCCACAGAACAGCTAAATTGCTTTACGTGGCAATCAATAATGTAATCAGCTTCTATCTGCTTGTCATTTATGAGTGAAAATTTAAAAGGAAATTAATTTGTTACATTACGAGTAAGATATCAATTGCCTCTGATATACGAATTAGGTTAACCTCTCTGTTTTGATATGTTCTGATAATCAGTTAAATTAAAAAAAATGACCAACTCCATAGGAATGAGAAATTTCAAAGTTATTTGTGGATTTTGTAACCTGGAAGTTTGTATGATCTTTGCATTTAATGCTAATAATATTGAAATAATACAAATATTTTAAATGATCATTTTATTAGTATAATATGTTTGACAACATGTAACGCTGAAAGATAGTTATTTTACAATGAATCGAGATAAAGTTCTTAAGTCAGCTTAGGTAGTGAATACTGTAATATATTTTTTCTTGATATATGAAATTGTTCATGCCATGAAAGATCTGCATCGATTATTAGAATGCCTAGGGTTTTCACAGCTATATGAAGTGATTGTTGTAACATTAGGTTGAAAGTGGTATAACTGCTTTGATTACCAAAGGAGGTACTAGTTTGGTGCATGGGCCAGCTACCAGATGTGCTTCGAGGTTACGTGGCGATTAAGGCATATCAAAATATTAAAAATGAGTAAAATTACGCAATTCCTAATTAATCCAATCTCTGGTTAATTATGTTAAAATGTGTTATTTGAATATCAATGCAGAGTATCTTAACAAACTGGAACGTCTTCAAAACTTATGCATCCGTTTTATCTTCTGCCTCAAAAAATTCGATCACCTCTCATCTTTCCGCAATCTTCTCTATTGGCCTGCAGACCGACAACGCCATAACAGCTATGTTTTATCTCTACTTTTATGTCTCTTTTAAACCTTACTAAAACCTTCAGTTCCTCGTTCGGGTGCAGGCTGGGCTTTGAAATCAACTACGCACAGACATAACATCGTCACAAACCATGACTATCTTCAAAAGGAGACTAAATTAATTTTACCATTTCCAAAACGAACCTTTTTTCGTTATCATGGAATTAGAGTATATAGATTGTATAAAATCTAAGATCAAGGAGTTAGTTTTGTCATTACAAAATAACGGAAATACGTTTCAATTGTTGAAGTAATTTTTTTTCTTCTATTCTTCAATTCAGAGGAAATTATAGTTTCTTTATTAAAATCTGCTAATGTTTTACTGTTTTATGCATAGGTTTGTTGACTTTTTCATTTTTTATATCATATCCTACATTTTTTATTTATATATATTTAGTTGTTTTTTATAATTGGAGTTTTTTTTAAATTAGTATATTTCAATTTATTTTTATTTGTGATTGTTATTTTGATATGTGTTTTCTTGTGTACATTTTTTTCAATTGCGTTTATTATAGTTGTAAACATTGATTCCATTTCTTGCATGCCAACTGGTAAATAAAAAATAGTAAATAGGTTTTTTAGCAGTAAGTTCTTTCGTAATATATTTTGTTTTGTGCAAAGGGACTTTGAGGATTTCAAAAGGATGTCTCATTGTTTTCCCTAATTTTTTCAATGGTGCTATGTATCATCCATACATACACACAAATAAATATTATAAATTATGTGGTTAATTAAAACGTAAACAAAATGTGAATGAATAAAAATAAAAATACAACTATTATCGGCCTCCTTCAAATAGCGAGCGAGGCAAGATTCAAGGGTGCTCGTATAGTCATAGCTAGGGCAGGGTGGAATAAGCGGGTCTTTGTATAGACATTTGCTACCCTTCAGTCATAAACTCAAAACTTCTGCGTCAGAATCAAAAGTCGAGTTCCGTATTTGACACATAGTACTGGACACATAGTATAATAATTGTCAATCAATAGCTTCGCGGTCTCTGTGAAAATCTCTAAAAGGGGAAAACCGTTTTACATATGGTGTTTCATTTAAGAATGGTAGTAATCAAACTTTTGTAATGATTCCAATTTGAAAAACCATTAAAATTTCTAAAAATCCAAAATTATACTATAATCATTATTATTTTTTAACGAAAATTTGATAGATCTTTTTGATCGTCGCCACAAATCTACTTGCAAAGTTTCAGCTCGATTGGATTACGGGAAAAGGGTTAAAGATCGATCCAAAGTTTTTACGTCAAAAAAACAAGCAAGCAGACGCCACGAGTTAAAAGAAAGGAAGTAAAAATAAAGAAGCAGCAAGTCGAAGATATTAAACTGGTTTTCGCAATATCGATTGAAAGTGATGAGTCGTGTGATTTTTGTGGTACAGCACTTGTACTTGAACAACCCTCTTTGTACAATACATGTCTTGTATATTTGGCTCTACATATGCATGTGACCAAACATTCTCAACTATAAATCTAACAAAAAATACACTTAAAAGCAGAATAATGGATGAAAATTTAGAATCACATTTTGAATTTAAATTATGTAGCTGTTTATCAGATATATTATAGTAAAGCAAAGCTATCAAAAGCGATGCACGGTGCAGTTCTTATCAAATTTTTACAAAAACATATCGAACCTTTTTTTTTCCTAAAAATCCATATTCATATACATACGTAAGTATATTAATCCTGTTTCCATGACAATTTGGCTCTTCCGACTCGACAATCTACGACCCCCGGTCTAAGGGGTCCAGGCGAACAGCCACCCTCTCGACTTCCCTCACTGTTAGTTTGTCAGGGCGGTCTGCACTTTAGTGATGGGTCCGCTCTGTACTCACTACTACAATGTAGTACTACACTACATTGAAGTGCACACTTCGCACATTTTGATGTGTAGTGCACACTACAAACTTTGTAGTTTGGTTTTGTACACCAAAGTTATTGAAAGTATAAACTTCAAATAGTTCACTTCATTTCAAAGCGAACACTACAAAGTACATACACTTCAAAGTTATCGAAAGTATGAGAAACATACTTTAAATAGTGCATTTTTTACGTGAAATTTTTGTAAAGTTGATGTAGCTAAACGAAGAAATCTCTGGAAACTGTAACAACCCCCCCCATGATTTGAAAATTTTATTTGGGAAAAAAATACTTCACTTCAGTTAAAAATTTACTTCACTATTACTTCATTTCATTACTTCACTTCATTATTATTACAATTACTTCACTTCAATTACTTCACTTCAATTACTTCACTTCAATTACTTCACTTCACTTACTTCACTTCATTTACTTCACTTCATTTCGTAGTACTACAATTACTTCACTTCAAGTAGTTTTTACTACAATTGTAGTGTACACTTTGTAGTCTTCAAACTGGTGAACGTGTGTGTGTTGTAGTCTTCATTTTGAAATGTAGTTTTTCCCTTCGCTACTGCACTTCTGTATTCTGCGATGTGTGCAGCGCAGGGCGTGTCAGCGCAAGCGCAGATCCGGTCGCGGCGTGACGACTGTGCCGATGTATGTAAACAAACGCCGTTGCGTATTTGGGGGATTCTGAAGGCTGAGGACCGGTCGGTCCCTGTGACTGCCGCGGATCACATATAAGGCGAGGCGCTGGACCGGTACAGCGCAGTGGCTCATACATTTTTCGCCATTTCGTGCAAATATTAAAAGCTGACACTATGAAGTTCGTCTTCCAAGTAAGCCGAGTTTTTAAAATAATATTTTCACGCTTGCTATAAAATTGCCAGTTGCCATTTGTTATTTAAATTATTCATTTACATTGGTTCAATTAAATTAACTAAAAAAATAAATATTGGTTTACGTTTAAAATGATGTAAAAACTGTTTTCATACTTTTCTTATTATTGTTGTTATTTATCACTCTGTACTTCATAATTGTTTTTCGTACTTTATTTTTTCACATTTCTTTTTGTTTTATCGCTTATTATTGTTGATAATTAATAGTATGTACTTATTGTTTGTCATATTATTGCTTTTCATACTTTGTTTCTCACTTTTTTTTTGTTTATTGATAGCTTTTCTGTTATAAGAATGTGACGTTCGGGAGAGTGTTGATTTTAAAGCTGTCTTTCATACTTTGTTTTTCACTTTTTTGTTTTATTACTTAATATTTTTGATATTTATTATTATGTAATTATTGCTTTTCATACTTTGTTTCTCGCTTTTTTGTTTTATTGCTCCTTTTTCTTGAGAGAAAAAGGAGCAATTGGTTAGATTAGCTGTTGGTTAGATTAGCGTTTAAGATTTGAAATCGTAATGGTAGGTATGAGTCGTTCTTAATTGAGTTGCAGTTATTAATGAATAAATATATATCGAGCGTGTCTTCCGCGGTAAATGTTTGTATTGAACCCTATATTCCTGGGTGAATAAGGTTAAGTATTTGTTAATTTTATTATTATTATTAAGTATTAAGTAAGTGAATTATTAAGTAAATGAAATTCTAACTGGAAGCCGTATTGTCAAGAGTGGTCAGCAATGAACGTAATAAAATGCGAGTCGTATTGAATGTTTCGTTTGATCTTGGCTTGCAGTATCTACTTAATTTTGTGTTATAATAAAATAGTTCTTTCTTTCTGTAAGTGCGAATCTCAAATAAATTAACAAGTCGTGTATCTGAGAACGAAGTTCGACAAAACAAAGCGAACCTGGCTTTTAATGGACGGAGTCTGGGACACATGACAGGAGTGATTTAAAATTTAAATATAAATGAATACTTTATTGAACTGCAAAATTACTATAGTAACATTATTTATGTAAATAATAAGAAAACACTTTGTATACACCACTATTTTGTTTAATTTTCGAGATATTTCGGTGCAGTGGTCCCTACATCAGGAAATAACGTATTCTACTAAATTAACAGAATCAAAAAATAAATATTTATTTATTTTAATGGTTCACAAACAATGAGAAACACACAACATGATATAGATAATACAATTAGTTTAACTGCTTTTCATCAATTATTATTATTTTTTTTTTTAAATAGAGATGTGAACACGGAATACGTGTCACATCAATATTCTTACTATTTTCAAACTAAGCTAAACGCTTGTGCTATGAAAATAGGATTAACTTGCTAGTCTGGAGTAAGGATCGAACCCGCGACCTTTGGATCACGAGGCGAGTGTCCTAACCACAAGACCAACAAGCTACTTACTCTGTGAAAATGTGAATACGTTGGAGATAAATAAGTAATTAAGAACCTTAGTTCTTACACCTTGGTGAATACAAATTTAAAATATAACTATTTTACCAATTATGTCGATAATTGAACAGAATAGTGAAACAATAATTTTATTATTTGTTTTAATCTACTATATTCATTAATTCATTAATTCACCCACATGTTTCGGAAAAACCTTTCCATCGTCAGGGTGTTGTATAAATGTCAAAATATCAAAATGAATTATATCTTTTATTTTTTGATTTTCTAAATTATTTAAAAAAATATTATTAAATATTATTGCTGAAGTTCTTGATTATACAAAATTATTGGATTTTTTTTAGAATTGGACTAGTAGTTTAATTTTATTGATTATTAATAATATTTTGTTTACTTTTACATGTTTTTTTTTAAATTTTGTGTTATCAAGAACCTCAGCAATAATATTTAAAAATATTTTTTTAAATAATTTAGAAAACCAAAAAAACAAAAAAAATCATTTATTTTGATATTTTGACATTTATACAACACGCTGACGATGGAAAGGTTTTTCCGAAACACGTAGGTGTAATTATTAAAGAATATAGTAGATTAAAACAAATAATAAAATTAATTTTTTAAAATGTCAATTTAAAAAGTTGCTCAACCAATTGAAAAAAGAACAGAATAGTGGTTTATACAAATTGTTTAAATACATTTATTATTAATTTTTTAATAATCGTACATTACTACATAATTCATAGAATCAGTATAATCGACAAATTCAAAAAACTAGGCGCCTTAACTACTAAACTAGTATGCATGGCATAAACATAACTGTAAATATAAACATAACTGTTAATTCTATGATATTTATGATTAGTAAGTCTAGCATCAGTATCAACTGTGACTTGCACGTGACCCGCACCGCGTTTGTGAACGGGTTGGCACGTGGTTCCGACAGCTCGGTGACCAGAAACCGTTAGGGGACTACTTCAATGGATTTTAGTCTCATAAAAACCTGTGTTTGTCCATTAAAACATCACATTTCTAGGATTTTGATAATTGAATAATTAACGGGATAATATGATAAGTTTTTCTGTAATCAGAAATTCGGCCCGATTCTTAAAATAACAATGTCTGGATCTTTAAGATATTTATCCCAACACTTAATAGACGATAATAAAAATTAAAAATAAACGAGACATAACTTTACTTCGGTGTTTGTTTCGGTAAGTTTCTACGTAAGTTAGATGTAGAGGGAGGGAGAAAGATGTAAATTGTTATCTGACAAATGTCAAGATGGGAAGATTTGAATACGCGGTAACGCCGAACGCGGTCATGACAATTTTAGCCATGATATTTCATCTGGACGTTGTGGATGAAGAAATTAATACGTTTGTAAGAAACAATCTTTCTTATATCAACTTTTAATACAGTGTATTTGAGCCGTAGAATTACAAAATTCGCTCTGGACATCTTTAATTTTTATTATCGTCTATTAAGTGTTGGGATAAATATCTTAAATATCCAGACATTGTTATTTTCAGAAAACAGATGATTGGGTGGGGGACATAACGTAGAATTACTGTTACTTAGGTGCTGGTGGTGTCGCTGCTGCTGGCTGCGAGCTTCGCCCTGCCTGCCCCCGCGCCGCAGTTCGGCTTCGGAGGCGGCTACGGGGGCGGCTTCGGAGGCTTCGGCGGGGGCTACGGCGGCTACGGGGGTGGCTTCGGAGGCTACGGCTACCACGGACATCATCACCATGGACACCATCACCACCACGGACACCATCACCACCATGGACACCACGGATTCTTCGGTTGAATGAAAACATCGAAGGTGAGATTTCTCATATTCGTATGAAAATGAATATGAACTCATATGAAAATATCCGCCGTATGTCTCGCACCCGAGCACCATCAAAGCCGAGCCCAAGTTTCCTTAGGAGCTTAAGGTACATTTCGTCAATTTGTGAGGATTTTTAGAATTTAAGAGTTACTTTTATTCTGTACCAATAATCTCTTGAAGCCAGGAGGCGATCAAAAACCACCATTGACTTCTTTTTAATTTTTTTATTTATTATTATTATTTTTTTTTTTTTTACATCTCAGACCCACAAAACATCACATTGATATTTGTCTGTAGGTGTACCAGAAATACATTCATATTAATTAATTACAATAGATCTTATAAACTCAAATACAAATCAACAATACAATACAACAATACAAGAAACAATACAAATATTACCAACATCAAAATAAGTCTCTTTTATTTAGTAACATATTCATTAATTCTGTATTTTGCCCTTTTTTATTAATATCCATTTTGACACGACATGGGATTTTATTTAATATTTTTGGTATGACATATTTTAATGTTCTTTGTCCATATTTATTTATGACCTTCGGTATTCGTAGTCCATATTTATTTATGACCTTCGGTATTCGTAGTCCATATTTATTTATGACCTTCGGTATTCGTAGTCCTTCTTTAACCGTAAATCTGGTACTATGTTTATGAATCAATCTATGCTTATATGTCCCATCTTCATGATATCGTGTAATTAGTTTGTACCACAAGATAGCATTAATTGGCGTAGAGCCTTGTTTCTTGAAGAGTTCCTGTATATCTTTAGTAGCACTTTCTTTATTTATTAATTTTATTGTCGAATTTTGAATATTTTGGATTTTTCTAATATCAGTTTTGCAAGTTAGACCCCAGTTAGTTATTCCATACCTTATTACCGATTCCGCTAAAGATTGATATATAGTTTTCATAGTCTGTATCGGAACATAGTATTTAATCTTGTGCATACATCCCAATACTCAACCTCTTACATACCTTATTTACCTGAATATCCCATTTGAAAAATGTATCTATGGTAATACCAAGATATATGTATTCGTTAACTTATTCAATTTTTTCACAATTACACGGTGCATTAATTCCGGAATGCAAGCAATCAAAATTATGGGAAATAATATTTATTTGATTAGTCACAGTTATATGAGGTGACCTTACATGCATGAGATTAGTTTTTTTTCCTTAATAATCAAACCAATATCATGAGACCATTTAAGTAAAGCATTATAATCTTCTAGCATACAATTTTCCACCCATCTTACATCTTAAAAAATATATATTTTTTGTGCATAGTTTTCTGAGATATTCTGTCGTGTAAATTTGACCTCTCTGGCCGACGTTTCGGATCCCATTGCAGGGTCCATCATAAGGCTGATGGAACCTGCAATGGGATCCAAAACGTCGGCCAAAGAGGTCACATATACACGGCAGAATATCCCAGAAAACTAAACACAGAATATTCTGAACGGCCGTGAAAACCTGAGAACATTTTAAAAATATGTATACATATATATTTTAAATTTCACTGCTTATTTACATAGTTCCATACTTTTTTGTATGAGCTAATACATGATTAAAATTAAAATAGTATTGTATTACACAATATTTTATAATTAAAGGTTTTTCATAATAAATTTTTTGCTCTCCAGCTTAAACTTCTTGATATTAACTGTCTGTAGTATTATTTTTGGTAGGCTATCGAAGATTTTAAAGTACTTCAGCTACTTTTGTGAAGTATTTGTAACCCATTTTCTACACAAATCTGTACTGTTGACAGACATGACCGAAATTAATCATACATATTTTTAAAACCTGGCTGAAAATATAGGCCACATTTACCTCCTCCTGGTAGTAAGGACTCTACGCCTCCCCACGATATATTTTCTGTACACAAATGTGCCGTTTGACCGATCTGACCAAAATTTTGCATACATATTCCTGAGGACCCGACGGAAATCAGACATCACCTTTCTCCCCTGGATTTATTTTCAACTTAATCCTTGAACCGGGGAGAACAGCTAGTAAATATATGATTCACACACATCGTAACTCCGGTCTGTTGTAGTACTGCAGCAAGTTCTATAAGAACGTGTATTGAACACGTGTGTTTTATGTTTCACAGGTGGTCCAAGCTAGCCGACCGCCGCCACCCGCAGCGCCTGGTGTGAAGGAACTTGAAGAGTTGGAGAATTAATGTGCTCAGACTGTTGATGTTTAAAGTGAAATATAATTTAAGCATTTTATAATTTAAGTTATTGATTAAGCAATAAATATTCCACGAATAAAACAATACGAATACGTTCTTATATAAAAACAAGCCTAGTCCCCTCAGCGCTGTAGAAACGGAGAATAGTGGAGCAGCACCATGTCAGATGTGCTTTAATTTATCAAATTAACATATTTTGGAGTAAAATTAATGCACACTTTCTGTATGGTTATTTTACGTCAATTAGTTTAATGAAAACTGTGCGTGTGGTTCCAGGTGTAGATGGATATTGGTTCATGATGTTTACAAACAATGACATTCAACTAAAAAAGCTCAAATCACGAACTTCAAGGAAAAGGAACTTCCGAAGTGCGATTCTTTTCATTTTAAAATTTATGAAAAATTCATAGTCATCGAGAATGTCTCCTGTTTATCCGATATATTCAAGAGTATTTGTTGATTTGTTTGTGGATTCATTTCCATTTATTCATACAGATCATCATGGACTGCAAGGAAGCATTGCTATATAATACAAACCCTATACTATTAAGTACTTTTGAAAGTATAACATATTTATAGTAATAAGAGATAATAATAATAATGTTTAATGATAATAATTGGTAACCTGGTTCTAAGTGCAAGATCTGGTCCGCCATATAAATTATAAATTACATATAAGTTATAGTGAAGCATAATATGAAAAATATATATAAGAGCTATTAAATAATTAAACTAATAATATATAACATAAAAATACGACAGTGAATGGCGAATGGAAAACCACCTCATTCCCAGAACTGTTATATGAGCCGAAGGCTTCCATATCAGTCCTTCTCTTACGTCGCCAGGTTGATAATTTTTTCTCTAAATGCGTTCCCCGTACGGTGCCGTGTAATGGGAAAACAC
This sequence comes from Agrypnia vestita, assembly GCA_016648135.1. Classification (NCBI taxonomy): domain Eukaryota; kingdom Metazoa; phylum Arthropoda; class Insecta; order Trichoptera; family Phryganeidae; genus Agrypnia; species Agrypnia vestita. Next base: position 54,337 of record JADDOH010013946.1, read on the forward strand.
CGTAAAGTTTAGGCAGCATTATCCATTCACTGTCCATCACACCAGATTAAACATCCTCAACTTTATTGAAGCACAAATTACAGTAGTAGCATAATGAGAAATACAATTTAAAAGTTCATAATTATAGGGTACAATGGTTTAAGCCGGGCCAGGATGTGGAGTGTAAAGGAGGGGTTGAGATCAGGATGCCGATTTGGGAGAGGAACAGTGAGTGGATAATGTAGGAGGTTAAAGGAAGACACTCACAAAAGGTAAAGACAGTGCAAAATAAAATTTCATTAAAATACGACAGTGAATACAAATAATATATATTATATATATATATATATATATTGCAACGTGTGTACTTTCTTTGAAAGAACATCACTTCACCGACTGGCTCAACAGAATCACATGAACCCCAGGCGGATTCTTTACTACCTTATTCGCTGTACCATGTCTTTCTAGTTTAGATTTTATAATTCTCTGCAGGTGGGAAAGGTTGATTATATAAAAGAAATTTCAGTTAGAAATTTTATATATTACAGAAAGGATAAGCAAAGTTACAAAAGATATTGTCAAATTCATTCAAAACAAACTGCAAGTATTCACTGATTATTTGAGTTATAATAAATCAATAAGAAAATGCAATGAAAGGTTAAATAAAAGCAGTTGATTAATTTGAATAATAAGAATATTGATAATCGTCTGTATTAGATATTCAAGAAATAAAATGGTGAAATGTAACATGATAAATTTTACTTCAATATACAATTTAATTAAACTTAATATTCCCATATTTGGATTTAAAATGGGTAGAATTTACTCGTGAAACTAAAAAAAGAGTTACAATCATAATTCCCGTATTGGGTTTTGTAGGAGGTAGAATTCATACTATTTAATAAATGAAAAAATTATACATGAATTACCCTCTGAAATACCTAGTTCACCGCTATTGATATGTCAAAAATTGGGATATTTGAGGTTAATTATAATACCACTAGCGCGCTCTTCGATATTTCAGAAGATTAATTTGTAATTACTATAGATTTATGTGGACAAGATAAAATGATGGAAAAATAAGGCACAATATTCGTATATAATCACAATATTTCACAAGTTTATAGTCCGTGCGTGGCTCCGAAGGAGTGTCAACTTCAGATTGCGTCGTCGACATCCTGCCCACATGCAACTGCAACATGGATTTCCAGTACGACATCAGAGTTTAGAAAGGATAATTAGAGATTACCGTTGCATCTGAACGTATCCCTTGGCGTGAATCGTACTTGATTCGATTTGAATCGTGATTGATACACTGTGGCCTCAGAGTCATCCAGAAATAATAGATTTTGTAGTGAAGGATCACATGGTAAAGAGATTTAACGCGCCCTACATGGGTAGCGTATAAATTGGCATTCCTATATCCGATTAATTTTATTAAGTAGGATCTTCCATCATGCGAGGCAAGAATAAAGGTCCTGTTAACAAACAAGTTTCTATACAATTCGACCTTCAAAGTTGGAATCTCAATAATTCGTGAAAAATTTGTGCTTAACGGTACGCCAAACCCAAGTTAAAACGTCAACCGGACCAGTTTAAAGATCACATTTTGAAGAATGAAGTCAAAATGCATTTACCAGGCGTCTACTGACACTTTTATAAGCTTAGATAATGACGCGTAGTAAATTTTCTCACTAGGACCGCGAAATATGTTGAATTTTTTGGTCGCATTGCCAGCAGTGGACGGAGCCACATGCAAACAGAGAAAATATCGGTTAAATTTCATCGCGTTCGATCAAAATCTCCAAGTGTGTGAGAAACACATAACGCAAATTTTTTGACTAGGAACAAGAAAAATGTTTAATTTTTTTATTGCAATGCCAGCAGTGGACCTAGGCGCATGCAAACAGTGAAAATGACGGTTGAATTTCATCAGGCAGGGTCAAAATCTTCAAGTATGTGAGAAAAACATAACGCAAATTTTCTCACTGGGACCGAGAAAAATGATATTTTTTTTTGTCGCATTGCCAGCAGTGGACCGAGGCGAATGCAAACAGTGAAAATGTTGAATATTTTTGTCACATTGCTAGCAGTGGACCTAGGCGCACGCAACCAGTGAAAATGACGGTTAAATTTCATCGCGATTGGTCAAAATCTTCAAGTACGTGAGAAACACATAACGCAAATTTTCTCACTAGGACCGCAAAAAATGTTGAATTTTTTTTATCGCCTTGCCAGCAATGGACCTAGGCGTATGCAAGCAGTGAAAATGACGGTTAAATTTCATCGCGATTGGTCAAAATCTTCAAGTACGTGAGAAAAACATAACGCAAATTTTCTCACTAGGACCGAGAAAAATGTTGAATTTTTTGTCGCATTGCCAATGAAATTGAAATGGACCTAGGCCATGGAAACAGTGAACATGATGGTTAAATTTCATAGCGTTTGTTCAAAATCTTCAAGTGTGTGAGAAACACATAACGCAAATTTTCTTACTAGGACCGCGAAAAATGTTTAATTTTTTTTCGCATTGCCAGGAGTGGACCAAGACGCATGCAAACAGCGAAAATGACGGTTTAATTTCATAGCGTTTGGTCAAAATCTTCAAGTATGTGAGAAAAACATAACGCAAATTTTCTCACTGGGACCGAGAAAAATGATAATTTTTTTTGTCGCATTGCCAGCAGTGGACCGAGGCGCATGCAAACAGTGAAAATGTTGAATATTTTTGTCACATTGCTAGCAGTGGACCTAGGCGCACGCAACCAGTGAAAATGACGGTTAAATTTCATCGCGTTTGGTCAAAATCTTCAAGTACGACCGAAAAAAATGATGTATTTTTTTGTCGCATTGCCAGCAATGGACCTAGGCGCATGCAAACAGTGAAAATAACGGTTAAATTTCATCGCGTTTGGTCAAAATCTTAAAGTATGTGAGAAACACATAATAAAAAATTTCTCACTAGGACCGAAAAAAATTTTGAATTTTTTTGTCGCATTGCCAGCATTGGACGTAGGCGCATGCAAACAGTGAAAATGACAGATAAATTTCATTGCGTTTGGTCACAATCTTCAAATATTTGAGAAACACATAACCCAAATTTTCTCACTTGTACCGGCAAATTTCTCACTAGGACCGCAAAAAATGTCGAATTTTTTTAATCACAATGCCAGCAGTGGACCATGCTTTATGGACACAATTAAAATGTTGTTTAAATTACATCGCGTTTGGTCACAATCTTCAAATATGTGAGAAAAACATAACGCAAATTTTCTCACATGGAACGGCAAATTTTTTAATAGAATCGCCAAAAATGTTGAATTTTTTTATCGCATTGCCAGCAATAGACCGTGCGGTATGCACACTGTTAAAATGACGTTTAATTTTCTTGGCGTTTGTTCACAATCTTCAAATACGTGAGAAACACATAACGCAAATTTTCTCACTTGGACCAGCAAATTTGTTACTTGCACCGCAAAAAATGTTGAATTTTTTTTATATCATTGCCAGCAATGGATAGTGCGGTATGCATACTGTAAATATGACGTTAAAATTTCTTCGCGTTTGGTCACAATCTTCAAATGCGTGAGAAACCCATAACGCAAATTTTCTCACCTGGACCTGCAAGTTTCTTACTAGGACCGCAAAAAATATTGAATTTTTTTATTGCTTTGCCAGCAATGGACCTTGCTGGATGCACACTGTGAAAATGAACTTTTAATTTTATCGCGTTTGGTCACAATCTTCAAATATGTGAGAAACCCATAACGCAAATTTTCTCACCTGGACCTGCAAGTTTCTTACTAGGACCGCAAAAAATATTGAATTTTTTTATTGCTTTGCCAGAAATGGACCTTGCTGGATGCACACTGTGAAAATGAACTTTTAATTTTATCGCGTTTGGTCACAATCTTCAAATTTGTGAGAAACCCATAACGCAATATTTCTCACCTGGACCAGCAAGTTTCTTACTAGGACCGCAAAAAATATTGAATTTTTTTATTGCATTGCCAGCAA
>JADDOH010013948.1:0-29262 GCA_016648135.1 Agrypnia vestita
TTTTTTTTACTCTTTTTTAAAAAAATAGAGATGCGAACACGAAATACGTGTCGCATCAATATTATTACTATTTTGAAACTAAGGTAAATGCTTGTAATATGAATGTAGGACTAAATTGCTGATGCCCTGGAATGGGGCTTGAACCACCGACCACCAGATCACTAGGCGAGCGTCATGACCACTACACCAACAAGGTTTTTATTATTTTATTTAACTTGCATTGAAACCAATGAAATTTTCATAATAAATGAATAACTGTAATGATAATTCAACGTTTTATAAGAAATAAGTGAAATAATATACAAACATTAATATTGCATAACTATTGATATTGGTTCATGATTGCAGGAACATTTTCTAGCTCTGTTACAATGTGCATACCTATACATATAGCCATGTGATAAAGGAATAATACCACTTTATTATTCTAATACGCTGAAGATTTTTTTAGTACTAAAACTATACCGTAGATTTATCTGGTACTGCAATATATTCTATAGAGAAAATTAAATCCAGCATACTTTATACCTCAAAAAATTTAACTTTTAAATTTTTCATGCAACCGTGTCCACGCTCTGGTAGTGGAAATATTTTTAGTCCACGATTTTCCATTTCGTTTCGAGGTATTAAACCTGTCACGATAACTTAAACGAATGGTCAACTCGGGTCTAGCAAACAGAGAAATATTCACAACAGGGTTTAATGCGTTTATTTTAATGCCCAAAAAATTAATACCCGTCATCTGTAAATTACCCGAATAATAAATGCGTCCTGCCCTTTACGGCGCTTTGTAATTAATTTTTCAAAAATACAGAAGGTACGAACAATAATAGATAATTGTTTCAAAATATGGAATGTTTTGACTATTTATTAATTTAAAGCCAACAAGGCATGCAAACACAAAAAAATATTATTAGTTTACAGAGGATTTAGTTAAAATGTATATACATACAAATAAAAAGGTTTCCACATGACATTTAGGTGGAAGAAACAAAACTTAAAAATTATAACCACAAAGATAAACTTCGTTGACTGTTGTAATAGTTGTGCGGTAATTTTGTATTTCATTTCTAAATAATTGCATGAATTTTTTCTGTTTTAGATAAACGTGCATCTAAAATGTTGTATCTTAGTCGCGGTGGAGGAGCTTCAAAAAAAAATCTCGATAATTTTTTTTTTTAATTTTTCAAAAGTTTTTAATAAAATAATTAGGTGTAGCTTAATTAACAAATGCCAAAAAATAAAATAATAATAAATCACCTTTTTGTAAAAAAAAAACATTTTCTATCTATAATTCAAGCTCTCAGGGTGGTATACCCCTTATTATTTTTCTTAATTTATTTTGTTTCTTAATTTATTTTCTATTCTCAACCTTAAAAAAATATATTCTGGGACTTATTTTTCTCACAATCGTCCGCTTAAATGTCACACCAAGACTATATATTATGGTCATCATCCATCCCTTGTAGATAAGCTCTATGATAAAAATTACAAATTAAATAAAATATAAAATGAAGTTAGTATCAAGTACCATGATGATTGAAATATGATCAGAAAAGCCAACCACAATAAAACCTCTTGATGCAGAATAGACAAAAATATGGATTAATCAGATTGAATTGCTTGTGATACTTATATTTATTAATTAAGATAAATTATCACAGAGACATAAATATTTATATGGGTAACATTTATATGGGAAGGCTTTATAGGGTGCCACAGGACTTATGACTTGTATGAGCAAGCTTCAGTGATGCGTTTACATAGTGCAACTCCTCTCTAACTCATCTCCTCCATATATTAGGTCCTTACATATGAAATTGGCGTTTAGTATGGGAGGAACATAAAGCCGATTTTTTTTAATTATAATATATTTATTTAATCAAAGTATGTACCATTGCTATCTATGCACTTTTGCCATCTCATAGGTAGTTCATCGACCCCTTTACTAAAAAAACCATTCGGACGGGAATCAATAAAATCTTTGAAGGCGGTTTGGACTGCCCCATCGGAGTTGAATTTTTTCCTTTGCAAGAAGTTATCCAAATTTCGAAAAAAATGGTAATCTGTTGGGGTAAGTTCCGGAGAGTACGGTGGATGTCTTAGACATTCAAATTGAAGCTCCTCTAATTTTGTAGCCGTCTGTTGTGCAGTGTGTGGTCTAGCGTTATCATGAAGCAGCAGTGGCCTAGAGCGATTAACCAGCCTCGGTTGTTTAGCAGCTAGCTTTTTCATCATGGTTTGCAGTTGCTGATAATAGACATCTGCCGTAATCGTCTGGCCAGATTTAAGAAAGCTGTAGTGAACGACACCAGCACTAGTCCACCAAACGCTCACAAGTAACTTTTTTGGAGTCAATTTTCGCTGGGGGCATGGTTTGGCTGGTTCGGCAGGGTTCAGCCATTGCGATGAGCGCTTCCGATTATCGTACAGGATCCACTTTTCATCACAGGTAATGATTCGATTTAAAATCCCTTCATTATTGTGCCGGTTGAGTAATGCAACGCAGCAGTCAACGCGCGTTTGTTGATTTGCTTCACTCAATTCGTGAGGTACCCACCTTTCAAGCTTTTTCACCTTACCAATTTGCTTCAAGTGGATTAAAACAGTTTTATCACTAACACCGTAGCCTGCAGCTAACTTGGATGTGGTTTGCGATGGATCCGCTTCCACAATAGCCTTCAATTCTTCATTATCAACTTTGGTCTCCGGCCGTCCACGGGGCTTGTTCTGCCGGTCGAAATTTCCAGAACGAAAACGTTGGAACCAAAAACGCACTGTGTTTTCTTTTGCGGCACCGTCGCCATACACATCATTAATCCTTCGAGCCGTTTCTGCAGCACTGGTGCCACAGTGGAACTCGTACTCGTAAATAACGCGATATTTCAAGTTTTTCATTTTGTAAACTGAGTGACGCAAAGAAAAAAACAATTGAGGAAAAAACAAATGAATTATAATTTTCAAAACACAAATACATGAGTAAATAGCTGTATAAATTTGGATTTGGAATTCCTAACCAAAGAGAAGATATTTGAGATCAAATTTGCCAGTACGGCAAAACGTCAATTTCATATGTAAGGACCTAATATTATCTTTATTTTTAAAATTGCCTATATGTTCAAAATCTGAGTTCTTTCAAATATTTTAAATACTTTTTAAAATGTATACTTTATTTATTGCAAAGATTGGCATGAATTCAATATTGCGTCAGAGTTTTAGGTTAACAGAGACAACTTTTCAATATCGACACTAAGTTAGGGGGTAATATATAAAATGGATAGAATATTATTTATTTTTCTCTACATGAATTTAACTAAATATTATATATTTTACTCCTCGAGCTTTGAGAGTGACAGAACCTTCATTAGGTGAAGCGGTGCAGAAGATATTTATAAGAAAATTAATAACCTAGTTCAATATTTTTATTCATAAACTTTCAAAAGTATTCATTTTATAACCTCTACAATCGAAGGAATGGAGAATGAAAAAAATGATAACCATCCATCATGATAGTACTAAGCGAATTCTGAAAAATTATTACAAGTTAAACAATGACAATTTATTTATTATTTCATGAACTCTATTTTTTTTTCTAAATGATCTATTATTCTTTACTTTGAATTGAAGAGTAATGCGATTCACCAACTCTTCTTCTCTCCTCTCAAAGTCCTTATAATAACCCTTTCATCTTTCACCTGTAACTTCGGCTACATGTGTCAACACCTTATACACCTTAGTCGTGTTTTCCTATATTTGAATGCAGTTAGTTTAATACATGACCGAACAATGAGTTCTGATGAAAATGAAGTTCTGTCATTCTCGATTCTAGTTAGAATAGTAAATTATATAATATTTATTTGAACTCTAGTACAGAAAACATATAATATAATAAAAGAGAAAACATATAATAAAAAATAAATATATTCCATCCATTTTAATGATCATCATTATCTTCAATGTAAACTCAAATTCCATCAATATCAAAAGATAAATAAAGTTCGTTTAAATTTTATGTCAGAAACAAGTCGTGCAATTAGCTATTTTTTTATAAATAATACACGTTTCTGATATTCAACCAAAATACGTTTTCCAAGATATGTTTACAAGCTACATAAGCGAATAAACACAATTATTAGTTAGTAAAGTAAACCAGAAAAGCCTGTTTCAATATACTAGGCTGGAGAAACATTAAATATTTTTCTTTATTTATCCATACACGACCTAAATCCAATAAACCTGCCGGGGGCTCTCCTTTGGGAGGCAAGGTAAATCGAGTTATTAAAATAAAGGTTAATTAAGCAACTTTCCTCGATGCCGCACGTACATTCCTAACGTTAAAGATGAGATTCTGCAATCACAAGTAAATATACGGAACGGTATAAAGTCGTGAGCATTTAAAATAAGTCAACTCGGCAAATTAGTCTAGCACATTCAGCTGGTAGCTTCAACGAACGTGATCTTGATATATTTATTATTCGTACAAATATTTACATTTCCGACTGTTTACGTAGATATTAAGGTAATCCCGTGGCACTAGAATAACAAACGTGATCTTAAATCACCGGGGAATTAAGGTAGTAGAAGTGAATAATATCCGAGAAAATCGTCACAACGTGGGATAAGCAATTTTCGGCAAATTGTATTTTTTATATTCATTAATGAAGGAGGCTTAGGTTGGATCGATTTTTAGATGTATATGTAGAAAATATTTTATCAACTTGATACCACAACACCTCTCTGGGAGCCTGAAATTATTTTAGAAATAAGTTATTTTGTACAAGGAGGTGATTATTTTTTTAATGGCATTTATTAAGATAGACAACTTTTTAATTGAAAAATTTTCAGAAAATAATAAAAATGGAAGCTCATATCCATTTCCGTGGAGCTCTTCCTCCTAATTTATAATTTATTATTTGTTTATTTATTCTACCCTTATTAATCATTAATTTTTTATTTAAAAAATCTAAATTTCAGGCTCCCAAGGAGGTAAAACGATGCGCACGCGTGTTTGGATAGAGCTGAGATCCTTTCATAATCCTTATAAACAAAAGAGCAATAGAGGTTTAAATAATTTGTTTGAATAGACGGGGTCTACGCTACTACTGCATTTCGGAACCGGTTTCTTCTGAAAGATAGTCTAATCTTTGGATTATTCTGTCTGTAATGACTCTTAAAATAGTTGATATTCTGCTGAAAATTGGGAAAAATTACAAATTATCATAATGGCTATTAAATTAAAAGGCGTGTTGAGTGAGAACATTGATGCATGACTTTTAGGTAAACATATTTTGGAAAAAATAGAAATTCAATATTTATCTGGCTGAATATTATGACACATTAAAATATGAATAGTGTTATAATAAATATGATAGGAATATTACGAGATATATGTTTTATTTCGATTCTCCTTAAATTTACGTATGGTTACATAAATTTCGTGCTTCAGTTTTCTCTCTGCACACTCATGCTATAGCATAATAAATGTTTTTCTAAACTCTACAGTTCGCTTTATAACCTTCAAATTATGAAGTAATTATTTTTTATGTTTATAGCATTAACTTTTTGTATTGGATATAATAACCTCTTCCTCACCGCAAATAAGGCCATACCCTCTTCTAACACTTAACTATTACAAATTTAATGTTTGGTTATTGTACTTCCGTCCTGACGAAAATACAGTAGGTTCAGTATCGAAACCGGTAGACGTTTAAAAATAATCATTATGGTTTATACAAAGTTTATTAGTTTTCTCAAATTAATAATATGAAGTAGTTATTTTACTTTTTTTTAAATTCGATATTAAATCGTTAATCTATTAAACTTCACCAATTGTGACCCTCATCGCCACGTATTAATCTTGTTCATAAATATAAAAGTCTTAGGGTGAATATTTTCACATCGTTCTACTCGTTCCCATTTTTCTTCTGCGTATTGTGAAAACTGAGCATTGAAGAAAAGTATTTTATTTCCTAAATAAAATATTTTCATCGTACGTAATTTTTTAGCTGCGTGATTTGTACAAATAAGTCCTATGTAAATTCGTTAAAAAATATATAAATTATACACTTAATGTTTGAGATATTAAGATTGCTTCGCAAGTTTACACGAAATGCGCCGAGTCTAGTTTCTTAGTGCCAAGAATTTTTTTTCTCAAGTCGAGTGAAAACAAAACACAGGAGCTGAGGAAAATTATAACTTCCCGGATGTGTAAACCTGATTTATCGAGTTCTTTCATTTTCCAACCGGAAAAGTCGTTTTTCCGGTCATTCTCGGTACTTATCCAGCCTGTATTAGGTATCTAAAACGGTACATAGATAAACTTCACCAAATTCCAGAGCTTCCCAACACCAAAAATGATAACTGTTTGAAGTTTTTGTGTGTAACTTTGTGGAAATTCATTATAACATTTGTTAGACATGAATTGAAAAAAAAATGTTTTATTCCACTTTATATTCACGAAGCTATTCGATTTTCAAAATTAAATGTGAGATTACATCAAAGCTCATTCTTAAAATAGTCCAATATAAAATATACAATAGTTGAAAAAACAGTAATTTTTAAGATTGACAGAAAATTCGACAATACTCTCAAATTTAGCATGCATCCAAAAATGGTCACCTCTTCACGACCCATGTCTAGAGGAAAATTGGTACAAGTATGTGTGGGTGCAGTTGCTACCGAACCATAATTGGCGGCATATCATGTTTTCTGCTTTAAAACTCTTTTTTGACTAAATCTATTATAAAAAATACCATGTAGTCATTGATTTACTAAATGAGCTAAAATTTTTATGCCTATACGCAAATATTGATTTACAAAATGGCATCTACGTAATAAAGTGTAAATTATTTTTCTCAGCACGGGAATACCGGATTGAGGCAAGCACATTATTCAAAAATATTACTAAACTCTGCGGCGGAAAATTTACTCCACTACATACTGTGTCTTACAGTATGTACTGGAGTTAATGTTACAGATGAAATATTCAACAAATTCTATGTATTCGATATAAAACAAATTTATCAGAATACTACTATTAAATACACATACAAATACATAAATACACAGTTTAAACCAACTCAAACAATAATTACCACATGCTCGAACACACTCAAATCTACAAATCCAAGGTTACAATACTACGTATGAGCAAAGGAGCTTTTGCTATTTTGGACCCAAATTACTTAATTGCATGCTTGATGAATTAAAGCAACCTGGGCTAACCACAATTTACAACCCTAATATAAAATACAAAATAAAACAGTGGATCCGAAACAAGGGTAGGGATAAAATAGGCACACTTACCCAAACACACTAACACACACAATAACCTCATATATGATATATTTTTTATTATGTTACTTTCAATCAAATTTATCAAATACAAATAATTATTTTACTATTTATCTATGTTTTGAATCTACATACTATATCTACATGCCTGTTTCAACACAGATATTTCTAATGAGACAGGTACAGTCCAAACAAAAATATTCAACTTAAATAGAAATAAACATAAACAAATAAATAAACATGTATGTAAGCGTAATATTGGCAGATAAAATAAAATATTTGTGGTACATAAAGTTTTATCAAAACTTAATGACGTATCACTTAAACAAATTTGATCGGTACCGAAGAATTGAAATAGTTTTTATTAATTACTAAAATCACTGGACACGAATTTAATTGAAGCTCTATTCTTTAATTCACGCAATTTTTAATCTAATCGCCAGTAATCACTCGTCTGTTGAATACTTTGTTCACTGTTGGACGTTTCGCACACGTTGTTAGGTAATTTATCGCTGGTGAAATTGCCGTTGCTGTCTGTTTCGCTCTTTCTATAGACTCGTCTCGCTTGTCAAAACAACTGTGCGGGCCGCATCTCTTGTACATGATTTGTTACCACTCAAGTACTAGAAAATTCTTGCATATTTTGGTGTGAATAAGTTACGTTCTTACAGAATATTCCAGTCCACCTGGGAACGTTTGATAATGTGCCTTTCTCTTTGAATTTTAGAATCTCGTGACAATATTTGTTTTTTACGATAATAATGAGCACTTTTTTTTATTTTGGCAGCAATGCTCCTCAGCAGGCAAAAAAGAATGCTTATCTGGATCTGCTGAGAGGTCGCCTTTCATGTGTTTCGAGTAGCTTGTTGGTCTTGTGGTTAGGACACTGGCCTCGTGATCCAAAGGTTGCGGGTTCGATCCTCACTCCAGACTAGCAAGTTAGTCCTATTTTCATAGTACAAGCGCTTAGCTTAGTTTGAAAATAGTAAGAATATTGATGTGACACGTATTCCGTGTTCACATCTCTATTTTTTTTTAAAAAAAAAAAAATAAAAAAAAAATAAAAAAAATGTGAGATCCCTTGAATACAACATATTTTTTAGAAAAATCTCCTGAATAAAAATCGTTTGTCCCTGTGAATTTATAATTTGCGTCTATATATTAAATGCTTCATTATTCATATAATTATGCTGGGTGAATACATTTTGAGTGGAGCTTAATAAATGCTGCTAAAATTATATGCAATACTTCTTCCAGGCATCAAACGATTGTTTCCTTTGACGTTTAGCAGGAGGGTATTTACGTAAGCTGCTTTTCTAATTTGTATTCACTGTACGAGTAGACAAAGCTCCCTTGCAGTTGAGGAACCAGCCTGCCGCCCCCCACCAGGTGTGGGATAATAAATAAAAAGGTAGTTTATGCCTCGTCCGTTTTTTCCCTTCCGTTATTTTTTATACCACCATGACTTTCGGAAATTCCTGGGAATATTTATTGTTGCGGCTTTATATATTAAAAAAATATATTTAAATTATTTTCTCCTTGTATATATTTCATAAAAAGGTATTTATAAATATTAGCCGTAAATGGCACTTTCCTCTTTAAAAATTTAAATATATTAAAAAATGTAATCTCTCTAGCATTCTACATGATGATTATTCATTCGGATTTATATCGGGCATTTAAAATAAACACTAAAATAAAAATAAAAGATTATATTATATCAATTTCCTACGACACTCGTACGTATTGTAATTACATAATGTTTTAATTATATAACAAGTCATGAAAACATTTTTCTTTATTTAATGAATTCAGAATTTTAGAATAGGCTACTATATTTTAAGCAAATTAGGTAAATCAAATCAAAAGATATACAGAAAAAATCTCCTTAGAAAAATAATATGGATACAAATCCGGAAATTTTCCTGCTTCGGGAAATGCAAATGAAATAATAGATAGATAGTACCATTTATGATGATCATTAAATTGTATGGAAAACATTAATTATGTTATCTCTACTTGAGTAGAAATTTTGTTTATTTTCCGCCCAATTTTATGATCATAATGCATAATGTCTACAACGTTAATGCCAAACTAATAATATACAACATATATGTGTTAAAAAATTTTCGTAATGGAAAATGATAAGCATGGCAAAAAAATTTGATGCAGTTCCCCAGAATGGGGATGATCCGGATTCGTATCCCGTTGGTAATCATTTTTTTTTTGAGAGTTCATTAAAGTCTATAACTGTTTGATTCATATATTTTTTCGTAATATAACATAACTTCAATATCATTTAATCACTCTATAGTGCTTTAGGTAACATTCATAAAAATATTTGCGTATTTTTTTTTTATTTTTGCTTATACAAGGAAACATACCGTATATCCGGATAATAAAAAATAATCCTGGCGCCAACTACGAACTTTAACAAAATTTGAGAAGTATTAAATAAACTTTATAGGCTTTCTACTGGATAGAAAATATTTATGCTATATAATGACTACTCATTTTTATGATACCTACTAATAATAATCACAATGTAACAATAAATCCCGAAAAATTGCTTCCACGGTGTCGAAGCAAATTATAATAGGATCTATGTTTGTAGATTGTATCAAGCTGAATTTAATTATTTTTAAAAATTCCAAAATCTTTTATCTTTTTTGGAGATACATTAAATTGATACTAGCAGTCGAGAAAAGGATGCAAAAAATTACTGTGGTGCTTTTTTTTAAACTGTTGTGTCTCAGTTGGACGAAAGGTTTACCGCCTAAGAAACGTGCAATTCCGGGGCGGCTATTTATTTTTTAATAAGGTTTACTACTTCATTGCATTTTAAAATAACATTTTAATTATATCATAATGCTATTGTTTATTATGGAAAAAAACAGATTGTATTTTATTCTACGCGTTTAACATAGTTTAGAATCATTTCGCCTTATGAGGTCTTAAAATTTCTTTCTTAGATATCAGTCTAGCAAAATACAAATATTATAAGACTAGGGAGAGTGTAACTGTTGCAGATGGTACAAGAACGCTTAAGTGCTTAGATTAGATAACTTTGGCAAATAAAAGTGAAAACTTATGTGTTTAACAAAGACTAAAATTGCCAATATTACTATACATTTTTGAAAGCTAATTATGTTACAAAGCAGAAATCACTGTAATATGAACTTTAGGGAGAACAAAAAGAATTAATATGATGGTGTTAGGTTATATGATGTTAAATTAGTTTTTAGAGATAGATTAACGGAATCAAAGCAGATGAGAAAATTTGTTATACGACCCATAACTAAGGTGACCTCATTAAATATAAATTGTTTCAAAAATAACTTGATCAACTTAAAGTATATAAAACCTGTAGCACTGTTCACAAGACTAATTTAAAATTTATAAATTAATACTTTATGTATAATATATACACATTATTTTTGTTGCTATAACATAGAACCCCATAAAAAACTCATTTGTAAATCAATTAGAAAGACATGCAGAAAAATCATATCAACGAAAAAATATTTTGGCTGCTACCGGGACTCGAATCCAGATCTTCTATCTTTCCAGGAAGGTGTGAATTATAAGAAGGCGTGTATTATAAGAAGGCATGTATGTAAGATTGCATTATTATCGATATCAAGTCAATGTGCAAAATTTCAGCTCGATTGGATGACTTGAAGTGTGTTTATTTTCAGTTTCAAGATTTTTCTACAAGATCATTTAAGATTCCACAAAATCAAGCAAGACTGGCAGTGAAGTTAATACAAAGGATTTAAAAATGGATTTATTTTCGTTCTCCTTTTCGGACTCGACTTCGATAGTAATAAAATACATACTGAGTACCTACAACTAGAAACAGTAAATCGATAGTTTAATTTTTAAGGTATGTGTTCACTCACCGTTACACTTATAAGTTTTAATGTTAACATTCTCAAATATTAAAGTTTTTTGTGCCTGATCCAGATCACTAAAATCAACCTGTATACAAAAAAAAAAATTTGCATTTAAAAATTACCAAAAAAAAAACTTTTCTATTATACTATAAATTATAACAGTGATGGGTAACATATTTTAAGCCAGTATGTTCAGTCTTCTGTCCATTGAAAATGCGGCTTAATTTATTTAGTTTTTAAATGAATGACTCAGCGCTAACTGTGTACCGTTATTGAATGACCCTAGGAATGTTTCACGTTCCATGAAAAGAATTGTTATTATGCTATGAATTCATTTATATAGATAAATGAATTCATAGCATAAATAATATTCAAGATAATTTATACATAGATGTCTTATAGAGACGAAATTATATTTTTTATGGGATAGTAGGTACGGAACTCTTTGAGTGTTCATATGGCTTACGACCTATCGTACGGCTGGCTTAAGTGATCACTTTATATAATGTAACGTTCAAATTTCCACCCAAGATAGCATACAACGTCTATCAATTTTTTGGAAGTTGTACATATTAAAATTTTACAACCTGTTTCATATATGTGTTGTAATAATCATACCTGCTTTCCATCCTTACTTTCCCATAAAAAATATTATTTCGTCTCAGTGAGACATCTTTAATTTATCTTGATTAATGATGTCCCTGTGACAAAATCCAGTGCTGTGTTCTGAAAAAATTGTATAAACTCAATATATTTTGAATAAATAATATGCTTCAGTAGCGCTTTCTGTCAATCAACCTCGTTATTTTGTAAGTTTGATTTTTTAAATTCAAAACGACTATCACCTTTTTTACCCGAACTGCGCGACGCAAAGGAGGGAAATGTGTTCATCATCATGTATGTTTGATCCTTTCAGACGCTCTAGAGACCAAACGCGTAGGCCGATTTTGATGAGTCTTAAGTCAATCGATTTGTATTAACCTTGCAAGTATCACTGAAGACATGACTAATCAAAATTCATCATGGCGATAACTAGACGCCACAATTTGTGAAAAATAAAAAATGAAAATCGACGGATTATGTTAAGTGGGGTATCATTGAATAGGTATTTGAAAATTATCTTTTTAGGTTTTTCTTATCATTTTTCATTTCAAATGACTATTTATGATCTATAATGATTTAATGTTGGTCAGCAACCATTCTCACTTAAGTTTTCAATACTTATTTTAAAGCTGTGATAATATTCTTATATAATCGCATAATAGGTCTTTTTGACATGAAAAATAATTATCTTAATATAATTCAACCAGCTGTGCCCACACGGCTTCGCACGCGTAGATTTTTAGTAAACTGTTTGGATCGTCAACTTTCGCGAACCATCTAGAACATTCTCCTTTCAGAACTTTCAAGAAATTTATTGAATGTACAGGAACCTTCTAGATACACCGACACAATCCGCCACTCAGTTTAGAACCTTATAGAACTTTTGGGAATTTTCCAGAACTCCTTACAGAACTTTCTAGAGCAGGTTTTTTCGGAACCTTCTAGACTCACCGACATAGTCGGCGCGCCTATTTTGAAACAATCTGAAGCATTTGCTGTCTTCCCATAACATAATAATGTGCTAGAAAGCAGATTATTGTCATCCACTTCCACCCACTCACAGCCAACCCCACCAAACTCGCATATTTTCGGTGTGATACAAAAGGCTATCTACCACCATAACCACCGGTGGGTGGCTGTGGCTGGTTGTGGAGAAATCTTGGCGGGTAGGGAAATACGGGTTTCTTTATATATATATTAGATATATATATATATATATATATATATATATTATATATATTATATTATATATACATATATATATATATAGATATAGACATATAAAATCAAATGACAAACCCAGAAATTTACTGCATTTAAAGATAATTTTAACGATCGTTATCTAAAGCGTTACTTAATAGAGTGAGAAATAACCTAAATATATATTTATATATAATATTTTTGTCAGATATGCCATTTCTACTACTGCTTTCTCTAGATGTGTATTTGGATAATATTTTTTGGCGTCTATGATATCTATTTAAAACTTGTGATGTTTTTTTTTTATTATTTAAAATTCCTGATAAATTTTTTTGTTAAATTTAATTAAATTTGTATTTGGATCTCAAGAAACATTAGATTTTTTAGAATATTTGGTGATAGGAACTTGAAATCATGTGTTTTCCGTCAAGAGTTGGTGAATTTAGTTCTAAAAACCAAATTTAAATAATCAAACAAAAATAGTTGAGTAGAATCGAGATATTTTAAATAATAAATAGCCAGAATTTTAAGAAACAGCGACAACTAACACTGAAAGTGAGTAAAAGTTTTAATTATTTTTTAATTAATTGACTTGATTCGAAAATTTCCATGTGGTAAGTGAGTTTACACTGTGTTGAGCTAATAATAAGCTATGAACTCTTTTTATATTCGTAGACTAGTTGATGTTTGTACAAAGAAATTAATACATTATCTTTTGCTTCTAATTTGTCAGACAATCAAGGATCGGGAGATCGTGGTTAATTACAATTGCAAATTAAATTCGGCCATAAACGGGGAGGTATCTAATAATTATAAAAGTGATTTGGATATTTCATTTAGTGGATTCATTATCTATATAAATAAAAAAAAAAAAAAAAAAATTGTCTTCTATAATCCTTACTCAAAAGTGTACAATAACGTCGAGTGTAGTCGCGAATTTGAAACTTTAGCAAACATAATATAACGAAAAGTGTGAAATATGGAAAAAAAATTTGGAAGGTAGGATTTATGACATAAATAATAGTAAAAATATTTTTATTATGTTTTTGATACAATGAAATATGCTGTCACAAAAGTATTTTTTCCATGATTTTACATGAAACTAATTTTCATATATTATAGTATTTAGTAACATTTGTATATTTTTGCATATTATAAAGATATTAATTTTTTTCAGAGAGCCGAAAAGTACTGACACGAGGCGAACTTTTTAAACTGTTCATAAGAAGAATCAATCCATAAGATTCTTATTTATGGTGCTGATGTTATTAAAACAATGATACACCCTGTAAGCCAGTTATCAGAAGGTGCTCAAGAAGCGAGGCACAAAGAATATAGAAAATATAGAGAGCACAATTTCTAGACTCAACATCAATGAAAATTTTCTTAATATTCTTCAGATCCCATAATTTTAAGTATTAGGAAACACCCATTATAAAAAACAAGAATTCTCCCCAAAGATGTTTTATCGTTATTAAATATTCCAACAATAATAGATTCCAAAAGAAGACTACAATTTGATGACGCTACTTTAGACATTAATAATAATTGAATTTTTATTATATTTTATATTATGTTCTAATTTAATTTATTGTCAATAAACATTTAATAAGTAAACATATGCTTTGCTGGTTTTTTGTATTTGTTTTGCTATTCACAGAAAAAATATAATTAACACAGTATATGTTAGTCAATTTGATGAAATATACTATTTCTCGGGTGTCGTATATCACTAACTATAGAATAAAAAAAACTCTAAAGATACACTTTCAACCATTACTAGGTATTATATAATGTAAAATACAATTTTCTACTTGTGTAAAATTCATAAAAACTAATTTCCAACTAAATTCTCAAAATTGATCGCCGTGCGACGCGACGATTCCGATAATTACGGCAAACGTCAATTTAGAAATGTGATGTCACTAGGGAAATGTGAATCATCACTAGGGAGGGAGTTACTTCCAATTATTACAAAAAATCAGGTAATTCATGTTATTTAAGTCAAACTAATAAAATCATTTCAAACACGTGCATTCATCGTTCGAATACTATACAATTTAGTTTTAGATGGAAGTATTTATTTATTTTCCCAAGCCATGATGTGTTTTGCTACAGTAATTGGGCTTTATGGCATATTGTAGCATAAAAAAAATGCTAATAATTTATCATAGCATATGTATACAAAATTTGTCGAATATTCGCGTAAACGAATACAAATACAAATATAATAAATTAGGCGAATATTTGTATAACCAAATTCAGATAAGAGTATACTAAATAAGAATAATATTTGCGTAAACAATTACAAATACGAATATAATAAATTAGACAAATATTCGCCTAAATCACACGAATATTTGAACATCACCAAATTTAACGTTTTAATGGTTATTTCAACACGTCTGATTAAGTTCGAAAACGTTGTACAAAGAATAAAATGAATCATTTATTTTAGGATAATTTTAGAATTATCCATTTCCATGAACAGACAGCGAAGGAGAAAATCGACAAATTAAAAAAACAAAGCACAACGTTCGAATAATGAAAATAAATATCGTTGAATACGTACATTTGGTGGATAGGTGTATGCCAGATTACCTAGAGGTGTTGAAGTATCCCCTTGATCTGAGGAATAAATGAGCTGAAAGAGGTGTACGTAATATTATAAGCGTTATCTCAGAATACTTATTTATGCCATTAACTATCATCATTATTAATCCTTCAATGTGTCTAATGACGCGTAATTTCTAACAATCTTTATAATTTCTAAGCGGTATGAAAATTAAGCCTGTAACACGATTACAAAGCTCTAACTCATAAATAAATGGGATACACGAGAATGCTTATTTTCAACCTTTCTTAGTACATTACATTTGTAATTTATTGAGTTACACTTACCTTTTACAATTTACCAACATATTTTGTAATGTATTTGATGTAAGAACGGTACAGGTTTTTATTTTTATTATTATAATTCACATTTTTTTCTTGTCCTACAAAATTAGAGAGAAAAGGGATTATTTAAGAAAAAAAGTATAACTTTTATATTTCACAACAAATTCTAGTAGTAATATACGCTCTGCATTGCCAGCACGAAATATATATATATGATTATATCCTCACCCCTCCAGCAAGCAGCCGTGGCCGAGCGGTTAAGGCGTCTGACTAGAAATCAGATTCCCTCTGGGAGCGTAGGTTCGAATCCTACCGGCTGCGACTTATTTTTATTTTTTTTTTACTTTATTTTCACGCAATCATTATGAAACATAATTTTGCACCTGGGAGAATGTTGGTGATGACCAAGGAGGTGAATATTATTTTTTATTGGCACTATTAAAGTAAATATTAAACTTTTATTTCGTTTAGCATCTGGTGTTTTATTATATAGATTTTATTATTTTTATCTCGAAATAAACTCGATTTCATTTTATTTTAGAATTATAACTACTAATTTGAAAGAAAAGGTATTTATACAATTACTTTTTACACTATCTGAATAATTAACTTAATAAAATATGTTGTGAATGGTACCTATTCATCTAAGTGAAGAATTCTATTGTTGGGCTTATGATGATTGTGAAACCTCACGAATAGACAATAAAGAACAGTTATTGCCTTTCGTACCATGGAAATGCTTTGTATATTTTTTCTTTTATTTGTATTTTTCGATGGCGGCTTAACGTGGGCGATCGTGGAAGCCAATTTACCAAAAACATTGTAATATATCTAGCATTGCATTGTATTGTAATATGTCAAGCATTGCAAGTGCAAGGCAATGCTAGATATAGTACAATATTGATACATACTTTAATAGCATCAATATTCCTTCTAATACTGATGCTTTTCAAGTACGATAGACTTTATTATTACCACTAAAGATTCTATTCATCTGAAAGAAATACACTCTTTCAAAAACAAGCATCATATTTAAATTGGGTGAAAAGTGTAATATTAAACTTAATTTATAATTAATACCTCCTTTAAAATAAATTCTATTTAAAGTCCATTTCAAATATACATTTACAGTGTTTGCAACACGAACAATAAGTACCGAAGACCTTGCTGAATTCAAGACCGATAGGGCGAACGAGGTTAGGAAGACCGAAATTAAGATGAAGGGGCAAATTTATCAAAGATATATATATATATATATATATATATATATATCTATATATATATATATATATATATTATATATATATATATATATATACCTTGGAGATTCTGAACTGGGGAGAGCTGGCACAAGACTGAGATGAGTGGAGGAGGACTCCTGGGGAGGCCAAGATCCAAGTGATTATAGAGTCAAAAGTTATTTTAGTTTTTTTCCCTGTAAATGGTGAGACCCCTTTAGATTTTCCTCAAAAATTGGAGGAACTCTTCAATTTCATCAGCATTATTTACGATAAAATTTATATCGTCAACGTGTTTAAGATTATATGTATGTTAATGGATGTGTCACTATGCCAATTTTATAAGATAATCATCATGTTGTACCTGCTCTGAGTACCTATATATCTATATTTTTTATTGTAAAGTTATGACGATTATGCGTATCCTTAACATACTTCCGCTTGAGTCTGAAATTTACTCGTGTCTACATTATCTATCCTCACTGTCTCGCGGTACTATGTCCATAAAATTGACTCATTAAATTCACTGTGTAGGTGCTTTTCTTGTACGCACGGTAGAAATTATGCTTAAAAACTAAAATAAAGACAAAATTATATATGAATGATGCTCAAAGTATTTCGATGCAACGCTGATCATTTCGATTGTTTTATTGAGATTCATGAAAAGAATTAAAATTCTTTCTTACAGAGATTAAAGATAATTGGGGAAACAAAAACTTTCTCAAAAAACGATCAAAAAATCCGTGACCTCGAATAAACACAGAGTCTGTCAGATGACTAGAATTTAATATGGATTCATTATTGAGACGTTGATCATTTTCAAAAAACGTGTGCATTTTCAAAAAAACCTTGAACTATCTACCCACTTTCATGTTTTATCGATTTTCAGCTTTAAACGGTTCCGTATTCAAAAGTTTCGAAACTATACAACTTTGATAGCCGCGTTGAATTTTGAATGAATGAATGTGGTTTTTGTTTTGAAAACGAATATCTGACAATTACGTCGTTTTGCTATGAATATTTTCTCGAATATCACTTTTAAGCGTTTTGGCATTCGTAAACTCGCATGTGAACTGAATCTGACATCTGACAAGAATTCAATATGGCGTCGTTAGATCTGTTATCACATTCACATGTTTCGCTACACTCTGCGTACGCAACTTTCGTTACAATAAAAATGTTCCCGTGAATGCGCCAAAAGGAATACAACTTCAAAAAATGAATATTTCCTATTATCCTGATTTCAGGTTTCGCAAGGAGTCCCTCATGATCTGGCTACAGCAAACTTGTTACAAGAGATCCTGAGGAATACATCAAGCTGTCGGGAGTAAAACGGTATGTCTATGTTAACATAAAATTGCCTTAACCGTTAGACTCCTTCCCCCATTAAGCCGGGTAGGTACTCATAAATTTCCCATGATTACACTTCTTAGCACATTAATATAAATATATTCACATAAAATCTGCAGAGATTGTTTAACTTGAAATAAAATTTAGTAATTATTTTTTCATTTTACACATTAATTTTATAATATTTAATCACCAATTCCCCCCCTTAAAACTGTAGATAATTTTAAATAATATTAAAGCGATTGTTGATATTTTTATTCCTGAAGTCTAAAAATATTTTTTTAAGCATAGGTATTGAAAAATTGTAATAAGTAAGTCGCAAAATGTAGAACGTATGTAATGAATAGGCACACGAACGCGTAGTATGCAACCCTTGAGTTGAGCGATCGTTTCGATATATTTAATGATCGCATTGAAAACATCAAACAGAAGATCGCCTCCATATAGGTACGTACCCACTTCATGTCATAACTTGCATAGAAAGTCGAGCAATTTGTTATGCAATTCTGAGAAAAGGGGTCGCAAAAGAGATGGAATTAAACCAATGTTAAGAATTTTTCTACTGATAATCGGCCGTATTCAGAAAAAGCAAGAAAATAACAGATGTTAAGTTATTCACAAATTGTTAAATTTTTTTACGTTTTAGAGATTTCTAATTAACTTTATTCATTAATTTCTAATCTTTCAAACTTAAAACGCCAACATTGATGACATTATAATGTGATACAATAATTTTCAAGATACCGAAATAGTAACATTGCTTTTTTAAGAATACGGCCGAATATAGCTCAAATACTAAAGGAGAAGTGGAGCAGATATATTTTTTCATAGAAAAAATATGATTTAAATATTTTACCTTTATTAAGATAAAAGTACGAATAATCTTTATTATATAGCAAAAGCTTCGTTTTGATATCAGAAACTCGACGCGCTCTATCGTCGTAATATTTATAGAGTTTATTCTGTTCGGAATTTCTAGGTCACATGTACGAATATTTTCATCTCACACAAAGT
This sequence comes from Agrypnia vestita, assembly GCA_016648135.1. Taxonomy (NCBI): domain Eukaryota; kingdom Metazoa; phylum Arthropoda; class Insecta; order Trichoptera; family Phryganeidae; genus Agrypnia; species Agrypnia vestita. The sequence continues at coordinate 19,493 of JADDOH010013948.1, forward strand.
GAGATTAATATATTATATTTTTTTTAAATATTTAATTTATTGTCAAAAAATAAGAGGCCATGATATTTGTTCCAAATTTTTCTACAAGCGATTTTGAAAAAATAATATTTGAACGAACACAAAAAAATCTTTTGATGACTCTTTTAATTTGATTTTTTAATGAAATGTGCATATATATATAGGGTACTAAAACAAGTAAATATATAAGTTAAATTTTATCGAATAATTAACAAAACTCTTTCAAAAACTTTCAAAAAGAAAATAAAACGTAAATATCTCGGTCTCATTAGGCAAAAGGTAATCCAAATTGGTAGCAATTATTTAAAGAACAATATGTTAACAAAGATATCCAGTACGATAGCCGATGAAAACGTAATAATTTTGTTGAAAATGAAAATGACAATGTAGCAAAGATACTAGGTGAAAATGTAACTCAGTTTGGCTATTTCTAGCGATTTAATTGAGGCGGCTGTGTTGATTGCTGGCGGTACGAAATGGCACAAATCATTGGTCTAGTTGCAGACGGAATGGGTATTTTAATAATCCAGCTGATGCCACACGATATATTTTATTAAAATAAAATTTATCACTGATATATATTTTATTTTCTACTCCACATCCGTGAGTTGGAAGTGGAATATACTCGTATTTTCCATAAATAATTATTAATGAATATGCTTAAAAATATTTAAAAAAACTATGTTTATTATTTTTAAATCCAATATAACACTGCTCGATGAGTTGTTATTCATGGATCCTAATCGTTTGCCCCGTTTGTAGTATATTTAGATTTTTTCCTGCTGATAGTCCACGTTTCTTTTATATACAATGAAGAGGGACCCATCGCATGCCAAGGGCCATTTTATGAAAAATAGCTCCCACTTTCGCCACCCAGTTCTGCATTTTTTTAATTTTAAAAAGTCATCCTTGGTACGTGACTGATGTGTGTAAGCAACGCGGCGAGGTGACGACACAAAACCTCTTCGCTGTCTCGGTGGTGCAAGGATGAGGAAATTATAATTTATGAGATGAAAATACAATGATATCATGTGTACATAAATTGCCATGTTAATCATATAAAAGTGAAATGCAAAATATGAACAAAAAATACATGTAATGTAACAAAACAATAGATGTTAACACAAGGTAAAAGTAAATCAAAACCAAAAAGTTGTACATAATATAAATAATATATAAAACAAAAGTTCTTTTGCTTTATATGGTCGTCTTATATTTCTGTCAAGTTATTCACACTCTGAATTCAGTAGAAATGAGGTCACTAAGACACTTGTGTAGAAAATCTTTGGTCGATAGAGTAAGGAATGAACAAATTAGACGTAAATGCAATTCTGGCTGTAGTGTGGTAGATAGAATAAAGAAAGGAGTGCTGAGATGGTTTGGTCATGTGAAACGTATGAACAAAGGAAAGGATGGTTAAGAAAATATATGAGGCGAGTGTTGAAGGCAACAGAAATAGAGGGCGTCCGCGAAAAAACTGGCACGTTCAGATACAACAAGTGTTTGAGGATGACCCCGTTAAAAGACGCAACAACCGTAGAAATTGTATGAGAAGATGTATGAATGTGGCCGAAGCAAAAGTGGTGTGCCAGGATAGAAGAGTGTGGCGTTGAATCCTCTCTGCCTACCCCTGCGGAGAAACGGCGTGATGGTTAGTTAGTTAGTTTATTCACAGTAATTTTAGCAACTTTTGTCTTAGGATTTCTTTCTTCTCCTAAATACTCTAAAGTTAATTTTAGCTCCTCGATTGTGTTATAAGTGTTTGCACGATATTTTTGTATAGTTAGTTCTGCATCCGAAAAACAGAATGACCCTAAACAATAGCATATAAAACGAAACAACTGATTTATCTCCTGAATCATTTCTATCACCCATTTTCAACGTGCTGTTTAATTTGATATATGCATTGACCACATCTGAATTAACGGGATCCTGTACCTCATTTCTTAACCACTTTTTTATAAAAACACAAAAATTATTTTTTATACGAAAAGCTTTTTAGGTCCAAAAAATAAATTTTTATAAAAATAAATTAAGAAAATTATTAAGAAATTATCAATTTTCACATAAAAAAATATTTTTGAAAAAAAAGTGGATATTTTTTATATATAAAATTATTGTGTATCAAAAAATCAAAATTATTTTTTTAAATATTTTAATAGTCCTATGAATATTTCACAAAGAAAAAAAGCGGTTATATGATTCGCATCATTATTGTTTACATTTAAACTAAAATAGAACTAATCTCGATGATCTCCCCCTCACCTTCATTCAGCATTCAGTATGTAGGGATACACGGTCAGGTTTTTATGGAAATTTTATTTATTTTATCTAGAACGCGTGGCAGTGTAAAATAAAATTGACCATTCACAAAAACTGGATCATTTCAAATTTTGTGGAGTGTCTCGTAATCATATGTTACGGATGATCTGATATGATTGTGTACAAAATATGCGTAACGTATGTTTGAGTTATGTTTTTTATTTTTCTCTTATGAGCCTACACATATTTTTTTGTTACACATTATAAGGTGGGGTGCTACGTTAGGATTCTTAATATGACGCTACATGCCAGTAAATACTTACATATATGTAAAGTCACATAATTAAATAAGAAAGTATGTAAGCGCATAATTTTTTAATGTTTAGGCAGTTAACATTCTCCCTGAAGAAGCTATGGTCTTAGCGAAACCTGGTTGGATTTGAAAATAAATATATGTGGTGTTTAATTGAATTATTTTTATTTATTTAAATAAAAAACAGTTCCAAAACGATACCTAGATATTGAAAGTCATAAACCAACTTCATTAACGCAAATGTTTATCAATAATAAAAGCTTGGAATTAATCTTTGGTTTTCCGTATTGAATTTGATTATCTAATTTAAAAATACAGTGTTCATTTCATAAATGAAATATTATATTTTCTAAATTATTTTTAAATAGCTGTAACGTTTCTCGATTGCCTTTGGGCAACCAATTATTTTGACAAGCTCAAACAATGTTGAGCTGACTCTGTCGCAGTAAATTTCACAAAAATATATTACATTTTGGAAATTATTACATAGCCAGCGACTTATTTCAATATTAGCATAATATTCCTAATATTGTAGCGGTGGAATAGCAATTTTATAAAGATGGAATTATATATTGTTTACATAGCCATTAAATCAAGCCAAAGGGATATTTTATCTACATACAATAATTTAAAAACTTCGCATTATCTTTACAATATCATAACATAATCAGAAAAAAATAATATCTTTCAAAATAAATTTAAGCAATTTTTGCAACATTTTCGAGAAATAAACATTATCTTTAGTCTTGGGTTTTTCAGTGAAATATAATGGAATATAAAATTAATATATACGTAATGTTATGGCAGTAGGTATTGAAATGTTCAGTTTTTTCAATAAACCCCTGAACGCGGTTGCCGAGAACGTACTTGCTCTCTCATATGTAGAATTTCTTCTACACGATCTAACTGACCAACCACGTTCAGGGTTATCTTACCAGAATTCTAAGCCTCAATGGTTGTGGTCCATTCCCGTTACTTTCTTTCAGATTGGTTGGGGAATTGTATGGAGAAAGCAAAATAAAAAGAACAGGGCCTGTATGGTTCTTACATGAGGTTTAATTACAAAGATGTTATCCAGTCAGTTCAGTACACAGAGAATAGTTCAAAAGGCACAAATTACAGTATACTATACAGTTTATAAACATGGTTTCATACGGGACAATGACATACAATAGTAAAAAGGTTTAGGAAAAACACAGCGCCGAATTATCAAGTATGACCCTGGTGGCCACTAAAGTCAAAATGGATACTCCTTTATAACGGAATTTAATCACAGTCGGGTCCAATACAGAATATTAATTTACATATAGTTAAGCTTCCAGAGGTCGGCCCAGTAGAGGCTCATGGGATATAAGAGTAAGTAGGAACAGGGATTGGAACAGACTTTGTGTTTCCTATTTTAAAAGTTACATCACTTGAGTTCGATTAATGTCACTTGGTTATCCCTTTGGTAACTTTTTGTAAATAGTTTGCGAATGTTATAGATTGGCCATAATTGGCTGCTGTAAATTATGTATAGGTATAATCAAACACTTGAAACCTGTAGTTTTTCTTCTGAGTATGGAGTGGATCGACCACCTTTAGTAAGGGTGCCAGCCCTGACCAGCTGTAGGAGTCGGCGGACGGTTGTCCTCCGTCAGCTGATCGATCGGAATGCCCGAACCGGGCGCCCGAAGTTTATGGTGATTTTTAAACAAGAAGACGCCAATGACGGTTGAATCTTATGAAGTCCAAAGCACGGTATTTTTATTAAAACTTAAAAGAACAGGCGTTGTTTAATAGGGGACGAAAACGATTGTTTTTATTATACCCCTTGTTGGCGGGGAATGTTCAGGACGCCAATAGTAATGTATTATATTTTTTGCAAAGGGGGCTCAAGGCGCTTGCGAGGAACCCTTTTTTTAACTTTGGTTTACTTCACCCTGGTTGTTTATAAAAAAACATAGAGAACGATTATTATAATGTATTTATTGTGAGACCGACATTGTCTCACACGACGAACTAGTTACTATATGCGTTTAAACTAGTTGAACACACTGTTTAACTTTATAACCCGGCGGGAAGTATATTATTAAATCGTTTGAACACACTGTTTAGCTTTGTAACACGGCGGAAAGTATATTATTAAATCGTTTGAACACACTGTTTAGCTTTGTAACACGGCGGGAAGTATATTATTAAATCGTTTGAACACACTGTTTAGCTTTGTAACACGGCGAGAGGTATGTTATTGGCTCACATTTGAAAATTTACAACGAACAATTCCGGCACCGTAACTTTTATACAAATGGCGGCCGTAATTTGCTTAGGGCGGACGGCGTAGCTAACGCACCGCAGAGCTCGGTTCCCGGATGGTGACTCGAAGACTGACTGGTCCAGACTGGCTTGCCGGGCGCGGAGTTATCCTATATTAGCGCGGAGCGGAAGAGGGTGCGGGGGGGGGTTGCGCGCCGGTACAGTTGCTCCAAGAGTATGGCAGCGCGGCCTACGGCACGCCTTGCGTCTCCTGCCCGGAGGCCCCGCGACGGCAGTGGACAGGGATACTATCATAGTGTGTGTGACTCGTAAGCCTGTGTGTGTAACCTACGCGCGCTGGCTCCGGCCGCCTCGCTCGACGTGTGCGATTTCGCGTATTATTTGGTTAGGACGGAATATGTAATATTTACTTATTTTAAATTTATTTTGTTACGACAGAATAGTAATACTTCCTTTTTTGTCTAAAAGGAAGCATTACACATTCCCTTATCAGGTAATAATAAAAAAAAAACAAACAAAAAAAAGGATTCATTGGTAAATTAATAATTATATAGGGAATCCAGGCCTTACGGTGTACCACCAAGGATCTTGTTTGTAAACCCTTAGTTCAACATTGAGTGAGGATACTCCATGACAGAGTACGGATTGTCAGTGTTTACAAAAAAAACATGGAAATTATCGTAATATGCGAGTGGTAGGCTCTATACGGCAGATTTGTCAACGTTACAAGGTTCTAATAGGCGGAATTGTTCGCCGGGTTAAATTAAAAATAATATTTTTTATAAAAAAATGGCCTTTTTGCCAGTAATACCAACTTCAATTAATTATCAGGTGTGAAGACCACCTATCGTGTTCATTAGCGCCGGTACAAACCGGCCCGACTCCCGGATAGGTCGAAGCACCTCAGGGTCGTCACCCTGGCTGACCTAATTTTGACTCGTCCGGTCCATACAAGGCTCAATACAAGACATGGCTTGCGATGAACATTCTGTAGGGGTGTCACGCGACTCCGCTTCGCGTCAAAGCCTACGTGATCCTTACAAAAAAGTCATCACAGGTTCAGGTGAACAGTGACAATCCCGTTACCGTGGTATAATGGTAACAGGCGTACTGGAATAAGTGATAAAAAAATCTCATGTAAACCAAAAAAAAATAGTTTTTGTAACAGGTGAATTTTCAAAACGAATTTTGGAAATGAACAACGGGACAGCCCCGTTACCATGGTGTGATGGTAACAGGCGTACCGAAATAAGCGATAAAAAAAATTTATACATATAAAAAAATAGTTTTTGTAACATGTGAATTTTCAAAACGAATTTTGGAAATAAACAACGGGACAGCCCCGTTACCATGGTGTGATGGTAACAGGCGTACCGAAATGAGCGATAAAAAAAAAATTTATACATATAAAAAAATAGTTTTTTGTAACATGTGAATTTTCAAAACGAATTTTTTTGGAAATGAACAACGGGACAACCCCGTTACCATGGTGTGATGGTAACAGGCGTACCGAAATAAGCGATAAAAAAATTATACATATAAAAAAATAGTTTTTTGTAACATGTGAATTTTCAAAACGAATTTTGGAAATAAACGACGGGACAGCCCCGTTACCATGGTGTGATGGTAACAGGCGTACCGAAATAGGCGATAAAAAAAATTATACATATAAAAAAATAGTTTTTTGTAACATGTGAATTTTCAAAACGAATTTTGGAAATAAACGACGGGACAGCCCCGTTACCATGGTGTGATGGTAACAGGCGTACCGAAATAAGCGATAAAAAAAATTTATACATATAAAAAATAGTTTTTGTAACATGTGAATTTTCAAAACGAATTTTGGAAATGAACAACGGGACAGCCCCGTTACCATGGTGTGATGGTAACAGGCGTACCGAAATAAGCGATAAAAAAAATTATACATATAAAAAATAGTTTTTTGTAACATGTGAATTTTCAAAACGAATTTTGGAAATAAACGACGGGACAGCCCCGTTACCATGGTGTGATGGTAACAGGCGTACCGAAATAAGCGATAAAAAAAATTATACATATAAAAATAGTTTTTTGTAACATGTGAATTTTCAAAACGAATTTTGGAAACAAACGACGGGACAGCCCCGTTACCATGGTGTGATGGTAACAGGCGTACCGAAATAAGCGATAAAAAAAATTTACATATATAAAAATAGTTTTTGTAACATGTGAATTTTCAAAACGAATTTTGGAAATAAACGACGGGACAGCCCCGTTACCATGGTGTGATGGTAACAGGCGTACCGAAATAAGCGATAAAATTTTTTTACATATATAAAAATAGTTTTTGTAACATGTGAATTTTCAAAACGAATAAGCGATACACAATTTGTTAATGAAGATAACTACCGTGACCTAAAAAATAGCGAAATACAAAAAAAAACTTAATACCTAAAAACTAACGACCTAGCGGGAGGACGTGTCTATTTATATACATAGTGGCAGCCCTGGGATTTTTTGCTTAGTGCAAGGTCTAAATCTTAATTTAACTTATCAACTATAGTGGGTATCCGAGTAGAGACGAACTCTATAAAAGACAATACCGTATGTACTTCGGATCGCGGTACACCCTGTGTAAGTAAAGCCTGCCTTGTTTTCGACAGTTGGATGATTTGCTTAAGGCTGGGGTTCTCGTCCTGCATTTGTCACGTCCGGTAGTTCCCAGGGCGCCGTTAATAGTAGGGCGTCAATTCGTATTGAACTCGTTGTTCACTTTCGCGCGGTCTCTGCTCGACCACATGGTGGATCAGGGCTACCACAAATAGGGTGATCCCCTTTTAAAAGGTAGTGAGTGGTAGCGTTCAAGAGTATCGCTTGGTCAGTCGCCTTCAAGTCGCGGGGGGGGTTTTGACTTATACTCTCGCATTTATTCATTCAACTTGCACGGCCGTGTCTTTCAAACAAACTCAGATATACTATCCTAATTCGTCGCATTCACCGTAATCATGCAGGGGGGGGGGGCTAAGTGTGGCGTTTATTTTCTTTATTATTTTTTTGTGATGAACATACCTTTGGGTAGATAGCTATGTTAAGTTGAAAACGACTAGAGACAAGCGAACACTCTTGGTAACGACCGATGCTCTGTTGCTAATAAAAATTTTCTTGGTTATATATGGGGTTCGGTAAACCGATCTTGGCTCAGCAAGCTTGTGAGTCTTTATGTCCTCGGAAGAAAAGACAAGAGAAGTATTTCCGAAAGAAATGATCGCGTAGACACAAACTTGAGTGGCATAAAAGGTTGTGGTCGTTTCTATGAAATTTCGAAATATCGTTCCGTGAGGAAGGGCGAGCGAGGTGGTACGTTGTTTATTGCATGGTAGCGGTCTGCCGTAAAAGAAAAATTAGATAATGAGAGACATAGCCGGCGGCCATATGGATATGGAACGCATACTTAATATTCATACTTCCTGCCAGGGCAGGTATTGGTGTCAAACGTGGGTTAACCAAGGGAAAGAAGAAAAAAAAATTTTTTTTAAAGGAAGGCATCTCCCGGCAATGGTGCCTGTTCCTGGATCATTATGATTTGATATATAAGCAGACTTAAACTGGACAAGACTGGAGTGTCATGACAATTAACATAGGTCCTGGCAAACCGCGCACCATCATCTGATCAATAAGGGTGAACTGGAGCACAAAGGGCCCTTATTGACTAAATCCTGCTTTCGGTTCTTTAACGTCTGCCGAACAGGTCTAGAGTAAAAGAAAAGACGAGGTTACATGATGTTCAATGATCGCTCTTTGGAGATGCGCCAAAAGGAAACGCGATCAAGTTCCGTTTTCCGGTTCTTTTACGTCTGCCGGACGGAATCAACGTAAAGGAAAAGACGAAGTTATTATCTAGAATTTGACTAAATCTCGCGAGTGAAATTTGCCGGAAAATTTACCATTACAATCCGTTAGCTCATATATGCATGGAGACAGTTTTTTTGTCACTTCACACTTAATAAATTTCGGGGCTAGCTTGGTCGTGAAATATTTCCCAGCATTGGATTGCATGAAAGATCTTCTCCACACCGTCTGTCCCACCACAAAGGTTTGGTGTTTCCTTTGCAGATTATATCGCGCAGCATTCCGTTGAAAAGCTTTCAGTAGAGCCAAGGAGACCTGGTCATATAATTTTTCCATACCGCTTAGATGTTCTAGCCGTTGCCTTAGGGCTTCCTCGTCGGATTCTACTCCTCTGTTGGACATCGGCAGGTGGAAACTCCCGTGGGGAATAGATTCGAACCCGTGCATGAGAGAAAATGGGGAATGTCCGGTAGCAATACTCATGCAGTTGTTTAAGCTCGAACAGATCTCTGGTAGCTTAGCGCACCAATCCCTTTGGTTGCTTTGTACAAGAATCGACAGCGCAGTTAATATATTGGCATTCTGCCTTTCACTAGGATTATTTTGCGGGAAATAGTAAGCATTGGTGAACAGATCGGATATCCCCATAGAGGTCGCGAAGTTCTTAAATTCTCGTGAAATAAATTGCTTTCCGTTATCGGTTATCAGTGTCTGTGGTACCGAGTAAGGGAGGAACACCTGTTTCCTCAGAACGTCGATTACTGTTTTTGATGTAGCGTGTCGTAGGGGAATCGCCCATACGAATTTTGTAAAATTATCTACTACGGTCAAGATGTGCATATTTCCTCGCTTGGAAAGTGGCAGGGGACCGACAAGATCGCAGGACAGCGATTTCATAGGTCGGATCAGTCTCTTGGGGGTCTCCATGAGCCCCTGAGGCCCCCGGTTGCTTCTCTTATATGCCTTGCATGTCTCACAACCGTCCACGAATCCCTTTACGGAGGCATACATTCCCTTCCAGTCAAATGTGCGGGAGAGGTATTCGTACGTCTTTAACACTCCCGGGTGACAATTATGGTAGTGACACTCACGT
>JADDOH010013949.1:0-42185 GCA_016648135.1 Agrypnia vestita
CTGCTGCGAACTATCAAGACAAGAAATCTGAAGAATATCAAACATATCTAAATGTGGAGACCTGTAATTGGCCATCTATATTGTATCAATATTTTCTATGCTTTTTTTTTGTGCTGTTGGTCTTCCATAAACATTAAATAAATAAATAAATATCATGAGAGGACCAAACCATAGTATAAATCTACTCATCATCCAGGGGAAAATAAGTGGTAAGAGAAGCGTAGGAATACGCCGCATCTCATGGCTGTGTAACTCGAGCAATTTGTATAAATGTAAATCAATTGAGTTGTTCCGTGGGGCGCCAAATAAAATCGTGATCGCCAAAATGATCTCCGATACGAAATGGCACAATAAGAAGAAGAAAAAATGTAATAATAATTAAATGTTCAAGTTTTTTGTTTGTAACATTGTGGAAGTTCATTTTTAATGTTTTAAAAAATGAGGGTAAACACAACACTGTTTTATTCTACTTTATTTATTTTGAATTGTTAGAACGTTTTCGGGATTTCTCCCCTTGTCAATAACAACACGTTTACAACTAAATTAACAATAATTCGAGACAGAATTTATAGGGATTGGGTGGGTGTAATGGTGGTGGGGGTCGGGGGCGGGGTTGGAATGGATAGGAGTGGAGAGGTTATGGGTGGTATCTGGATGTTGATTATATTTCTGTTATTTATTTTATTATTATTTATTTCTAAATTTCCAAGATGTCCATTCTTCTTCCTTTAGTGCACCCATATAATAATTTCGAATCAAATTTATGTCCCTTCATTCTAGCATGCTATGCCATTTGTGAATTTAAACTAAAGTTTTTTACGGCTCTTTTATGCTCTTCTAGTCATTCCTTTAATAATAATTGAAGTATCAAAAAAAGGTTAATTATTTTCATCAATTTTAATTTCCCTTAGAAATTTTAAATGATATTTTTAGGTAATTAAAATTTTTTAACTTTGTTGAAGTTGCCCTACTTTACGGAGAGACCTTAACAAAATTGTGCGACGAGGCGTCAAATGAACCCAATGTATCGTCTACAAAGTCTTATGTCTCACCCTCGGTTCAAACAGTTTCGTAAACAGGCGTTACGTTGCACACCACGGTGGCGCGCGAACATTGCTCGCCGGTCCACAAACTTTATCAATATCCACTTTTAGCTATCTTCGTGCCCTTGTTGTGGCAATACACTAAGCTCTGGCGGCGAAAGTTTCCGACAAATATCCGCAAGAAAGCACACTCTTAGCTAAGAGATTACGGTTAATCTTAACCCTTAACTTTTACTTATCAGAAATGATGCCGCCTAGTGGAAAAGGTTTATCAAGTGTTTTTACGTGACCAGTTTTCTTAAATAATGAAAAAACTTTGCAGCAAATTTGCGAAAAAAATAATCCCTTTCGAGTTTACAGTTTTGAAAGCAATGTTTGTACCTACCTGGTTTTACCCATTTTCTCGTAAAGGCGTACAACTTAGAGCCTTTGAAGAATACTAAACACTTTTAATTTGAAATTGATAGAATCGGCGTTAATTTTGTAGCGTTTCATAGTTATTTTCATTAATGATTATTATACTATAATGGATTTACTCACCATATCCTTTAATGAAAATTATAATAATCTTATATCGTATAATCTTGTATTTGTATGTGAGTTAATATCATCATCTGTTGATTAGAATTACTGATACTCTCGAAACTTGAGTAGTACTAATAAACACAAATTGTGTTAAAATAGTGTTAACTTTACAAATGATCCTTAATTAAGATAACAATTAATAGGTTTTTGACTTTAAAATAATATAAAATCAAAATTTAATTTAAATAAGTGGTGTTTACAAAGTTAATTTATATAAATTATAATTATGTCACCACAAAATAAATTTGCTGTATTTGAAGAAGAAGTTAATATAAAATCATTAAATATAATTTTCCCAGCTGTTTGAAGCAGCAAATATTAATTATGCTTTAACAAAAGTAAAATGAAATCACAATTTCACAAAAGCCCAACACTTAGTTAATTGAAAATTAAAAAAAAAAAAATTCTTTTGTAGATTGGACTTGCTGTTTTGTATTGCATGCAAGCTATTGATAACAGTTAACCGACTTTGTGCGGACATATTATGAGTTTGAGCATAAAATGCCGAATTGGGTGGCGAAGTGTAGGGTCGATATGGGAGCTATTGCTCATAAAACCTTAGGTGTGTGGTGGGTCCCACTTCACTGGCTTTGAGATCTGCAAAAGTCTTACGATCGACTTATGAATGAAAAGTTATCGCTCTGGTAAACAGCGAGAATATAGAAGCACTGCGTGTGTAAGAATCAATGGATCATTCACACCATGGTTATCTATTGAAAAAGGTGTCAACAGGGTTTCGAAATGTCTTCATGGCTTTACAAAATTTGTATGGATAATTGTGTGAAGGAACTGGAATGTACGTATTTAGGAGCTAAAATGGGTAATTTGTTTTATGTTGTTTACTGTACGCAAACGATGCAGTATTATATGCAGTAAAGAGCGATCAAGACTTGCAGAGTCTAGTAAGCGGGATATTTGATGTATGTAAGGAAAATGACCTTATTATGAATGTTATCAGATCAAAAGTCAAAGTCAAAGTCAAAGGTTATTTAGTTGGTATAGGCAATTTGAGCGAATGAATGAGGAAGAATGGAAAGAAAGAAATATGTGTTGACGGCGTCAGAAAGAGAGGGCAGCCACGGCATACTGTGGATGAGGCGATAGTGTGGTGCTCCATCTTCTCTGTCTACCTCTGGCTGGACGATGATTTTCTGCGCTCGGTGTCCCTTTTTTCAAAAATTTTTGGTGATTAATTAGGAGATAACTTTTGCAAAACGAAGATCATATCGAGAAGATTGTTATTATTGCTAGTAATTAAGTGAAATAAAAGCTTTAGATTTTCTAGAATATTTATATTCAGTATCAAAAATTGTATTACAGCAGAATATGTTTAATTTAAGTTTTTTTTTCTAGATTCGGTTACTCCAATCATTCCACTCCACTTTACACTATTTTGGGCTGTATTCTTGGTCACGATCAAATATTTAAGATTATCTTATTGTTGTAATTAGCGTTTATATTGCAGTGTATCATAATCATTATCATAGACATAATACAGTAAATATAATGAAATATTTTTAATAATCTATTTAAGATTACCATTGACTGACGCTACCCACGTATCTTGTGGTCATTTTGGTCATCAATTTTCGTGGAGAAATACAAAAATTAGTTTGGATATATACCCACAGTTAAAAAATAATTCACTACTATCAGAATATTTGTAGTATATATGAATACAAACTTCTTCTTCGGCGAGCACGTTGGTAATCACAACTTTATTCATCGCCAAACAGAGCAACTCAGTCGGGTTGCGCTGGTACCAATCCCTCAATTTACGCAGCCATGAGATGCGGCGGCTTCCTACGCTTTTTTTCACTAATTTTTTTCTAGATTATGAATTGGTTTATCTTGTACTTTGATCCTCTCATTATATTTCCGAGATACTCAAGATTTCTTATCACGATGGTCAGCAGTACTTCTTAGCCTTTATCATACGATGAGGACTTCAACATTCGTAACTCTATCCACCCAAGAAACTTTCAGTATAGGGCCACACCTCAAAAACGTCGACTTTGCGGATTAGTTCTTGGTTTAGTGTCTACGTCTCCACCCAATATAAAATAATGAGTAAAACATAACATCAAGTCATACGCGTTTTAAGTTGCAGGCTTAGGTCACGGTTAGAAAATAATTATCTCATTCTGAGAAACGGACTTCTAGCCATCTATATTCCAGCTCTTGCTTCTTGAGATGGATTCTATTCCTCGTTCCCACATGCACCCAAGTATGTACTTGTATTGCCTGACTCTTTATATTAGTGTCTACATGAAAATATACATATACTGTTGTTCAAATGACCTCTTCGGGTTACCCTCGAGGGCGACATCTGTGTTTGTACATGGAAGGAATGTGGCATTCTTTGTTGTGCATTAGTTTTTAGTTTATATTTTGCTTCTGTGGTTTTGACAATACAATAAAAATATGAAAGGAGAGGCGTCTTTTTCATTTCTGACGTTTTATAATTCATTTTGGTGATATCGGCGATAAAGAAAATATCGCCTTCAGATCCATATGAAAGAATCAAATGTGATTTGTGAAATAATTTTAGATAACAGAGGAATACTTTTCTTCAGATGAAAGATCATTGTGATCAAGAGGAAACACCTCCTTGTTGATTGCGATTTAGTCCAAGTCTCAGTCAGAGATTAAAAATTGTATAAATACAAATTAATTTATTTCTTTTATACATTAGATTTTATTGTATATGTAACAATAAGTTGTTTATTAAAAAAAATTATACTATAAATTTTCCCCGCAAGATATTATGTCTGACATACGTCATCGATTTGGTAGCCGCTGCATGACGTAACATAAATCCTGCTCCCCTGACACCCAAAGAGGGCTGAAAATAGAAGATTCCAAAAGGTCTTGGAAATTTATTAGATACTTGTCTGTTGTTTGAACGTCAAACATAGTTTGACACTTAGAGTGTGTAACTTTCTTTTACCATATCTCAGATAGTTCGACATCTTTATCACAATTTTGTCATTCAACAATGATTTCAAAACTAGAATACCCTGTCAAAACCCATGTCATTTATCATTTACAATGTATGTCATAAGTGATATAATATGACGTATTATAAATAGTTGCTTTAGAAAGAGTTCTTTTTCATGTTTGTAGGTACTTAATTATTTTTAATTTCCCTTATACAGGGTAATTTGTAAAACATTAATAACCTCGCACGACTATACTCCTGCTATGATTATGAGTTGAAAATGTTCAAGCTTTCATGACCTAATATCAATAGTTATGGAGCTATGCGACATCAAAGTTTGCATTTTTTTTCAATATTTCTGACTTATTTTTTTGTAAAACGTTGGACTATCATTACAGTAACTAATATCAATTACTAAAAATTTATTCATTTCAATACAAGTTAAATAAAATGATTAAAACCCTGAAAAAATTCCAATTGGAATGTTTTCCAATTGGAATTCGAAGGTTTTTATTTTTTTTATTTGGCTTGTATTAAAGGGAATGTATTTTTCATACTCCATATAAGTTACTGTAATGATAGTCCAACGTTTTACAAAAAATAAGTCAAAAATAACTATTGATATTATTGAACATTTTCGACTCATAATCAAGGTAGGAGTATAGTCCTGCGAGGTTATTAATGTTTTACAAATAACCCTGTATAATTTTTATATTTTGATTGTCTTTACTTCAATTTTTAATTTTTAATGTGTTAGTATACAATTTTATCCTGACAGAGGGCCCATGGGCTCTGAAATATGTTGATATTTTTCAATACAAAAGTGTGGAAAACAAAGTTCATTTTTATTATTAATATTATAATGACAAATAATTATTCAATGATATTACGCTTTGAACATCAAAAACATTTTATTTGTATCAAATTGAAAAGGTTATTCCGAAATACGTGTTAAGCTCATTTCATCCGGTTCGAAGTTCCTATATTTAGCCGTTCAATCAGCATTAAAATTCAGTTTACCTCCGCGTAATCACCCAATAATATTTCACATCATTGACTACCAAATTATTCGAGATGCGTATGGGCGACTCGTTCTACACTTTTTGGTACATTATTTAAATTTGTTTAGTACTTATCTTTTTCTTCTTTGTTTTGCGAGGAAACAAAAGCCTATACCCGAGATGTAAAACGTGGAAGCTAATCTCATTTTAACGCGATAGAGGGTGGAGTTTTTTCATCTTCTGATGGTCGATGTGTGTAAAAATAGATTTTTAACGCTTCGCGGTGCATAATACTGGCTTTGTGATTCGTGAAATATTATAGGGTAGTCGCACTTTGAAAGTTGTTAAATGAATAAACGATATGTTAATTTTTTTCTCTCTCTCTATTAAAAGACTTTTATTCCTGTAACGGTATGTATGCTTATCTCCCGAAATATAAAATAAACAAATTACAATATTTATTTAATGCCGCCGGAAAAAATCGATACCGGCGTTTTAAAGTTTGTTCATATCTCACACCATCTGTGTCCAGAGAGGATTGGATATAGAAGTTATGCCTCATAATATTCAAGGTTATTCACAACATGGCCCCTCAATACATAACTGACTTTTGCATTCTATTTTCTGCAAACAACAGACAACTAACACTTTGATTAGCAAAACATCTAAGATAAGTAGGTTAGTTGAATTAATCGCGTCCACAAAATTAATTTCGACAACCGTACTTTCGAGGTGACTGGACCAAAGTTATGAAATAAACTATCAAATAAACTGAGACAAACAGACTGCTTATCACAAAAAAACTAACTAAATATACATTCATGTACAAATAAAAACCTTTAGAATCAGACCATTACAAAATAGCTTATTTAATTAATATTTTCTACTCCTAGTATGCACTCCGCAAATATATCGTATTATTAATGGCACTATTAAGTATAATTTTAATCGTTATTCCCATTTTATTGGTATGTAATCTTGTGTGTACGTAATAGTTAATAAGTTTTTACGCCAGTAAGTTGTTTTGTACCATAATTTTTTTGTGTGGAGCATACCTGCGGTGAGTTCTCACGAAAACGGCGTTATATTAATCATCTAATTATTATTATTATGAATAGGGTAAAATATAGGGGTGATTATATACTGGCAACATAATAAATACTAACCCTTTTAGCCAAGAACTATATGTACCTTGGATATGAAATCGAAATTAAAAGCAAGAATGATTAGCAAGCTGGATTAACTGAAGAAAATTTGGCAGTATCAGGTGAAGACTGTTATTAAATTAATTTTCCCAATCTTTCTGCATGTATCTCAGATAAAAAAGCGTAATATTAACATATTTGAGAAACCTACAGGTCTAAAGGTACTCAAGAATCTCAAAACCGAGGATAACATGTGGAATCACAGAACAAATTCTCATTTTTTTTAAAGAATAAAAAGTTGAGCATCGAATATCTTTCACAATACGTAAGCGCTCAATGAAATTTCTCGTACATGTCGTAGGACTGGTTGTACATGGTAGCAAACCGTTCTCGCGGAAGATGAATAGATATGGTATCTGTTACCAATGACTCATTTTATTTGATGGCGATCGATGCCGATCACTGGCAATCAATGGCAATCAAAAGCAATTAATGACAGTCAGTGACATTCACCAAGAATCCTGCAGATCGTAGTAGATGGTGCCGAATTCTTCTGGCTGAAGATCTGTATCTTTATCATAGTCATTTTGACTGCTCTGCCAAGAGCATAATGATAAGGAATAAAATATGTGTTTTGAAATTAATTTATGAGTAATTACGAAAACCCATGAGACGACATTTTGTTGTTGTTGTGGGAAAGTAGTTATGGATGTCTTTTTGGGTGTTTTCGACCTAACGAAGCCGTAACGTTGCGGCTCATAACCTAACGGTCAGCATTCCAACCATTACGGACTACCACAATTATGGAAGTTGTTGAAAAATAAAAAAAATGAATTTACTCAAAATATTCGAAATTATAAGTATTGCTTACTAGGTATCATTTTATATCTTATTTATGATAAAAATACTGCATTGCTCACTAGAAGAATAGGCATGATGACAGAATTAAAAAATTAAAGAATAAGTGATTTTAGAGAAGAAAATATGTTGCAAGTTTTCTAAAAAATGATCCTGTTTTAATATACACCTTGAGATTAATAAAATTTTAAATAAAATAAAAATATTAAATTCTGCAGTCGGCCATTTAAACTGACATACTAAGTAATCATCACCCTGTCTCTTGAACTGTTGTCATAGACACAATGCAATGTTTACTTAGGCTTGACGTCAAGTAGATGCCATAACACCGGGCAATGATTTAATTAACTGTAGATACGTTACAAGAGTTAAATCTTGGCAACTCAAAATTAAGGTAATTATTTGCCTTACTTGCATTCGTTATCGAACGGACCTTCTTTGTGATCGGGCGTAACGCTACGCCGAAAAAAAAGTCCCGGGAAAAAGCAACAGAGTATCGTACACTATTGTAAGATTGGGTATGTTATTTTAGTCACCGTGACTTCAAATTACCTGATTTTTGTGAAGTATATTTCCTACATATGAAGGCCGGCTAGTAAGGGAATAACGTGTCTTTATTATAATACGTCATTGCCTGCGAACGTTTTCGCGCGAATTTAAAAATAGATAATTGATATAATTGATATAAATTAACTTTGTTAAAACCACTTATTTATTGAAAAAATTCAACATGTTTCGAAGCCAATGGCTTCTTCGTCAGGACAACAAAAATAATATTTAAAAATCTTAGTATAGATCAAAATATTAAAAAGTTATATATGGAAAATGATAATATAAAGTACCTAATTAACATGAAAATAAATTTATAAGATAACTATTTGCAAAAAGGACCTGATTATTTATAATATTCAATTTACTATTTACACTCTTTCTTATTTCCAAAATTTCTAATTTATCAAATTGTGATTCTGTATAATTTGTATGTAAAATTTGTAAACCCTTATTAATATCAAAATAATGATCCATAGCCAACATAGATAGACGAGAATGCAATTATTTACGTAAAAACTTGTATTTTAACAAACATAACCTAGTTTATTACTGAAATAATGTTATTTTTGATATAGAAGGTTATTTAAAAATCTATCGTCATGCCTATCAAAGCATACGGTTAATTTAATGTCTTAGACGGTTAGTTGAAAACACAGCACACGTTTTGTATCATTTGTGTTCAAGTGAACCAAATAAATCATAAAAATACTCGGTACGCTATCCTTACTGCAGTGGCGATTGTGTGTCGGTACATTGTTGTGCCGGCTACCGCAAAGTGTACTTTAATAGTGAAATTCTCCCGCGTGCACGATTCTTCCGAATCACCTTATTCATTCTCTGCGCTCACTCCCCCGGCACTGCGTTCTCGGAAAGCAATAGTTTAGCTGCAAAATAAAGTTTTAGTATCGCTGTGCTGCTGACAAAAAGAATGAAACCGAACGCAGATGGAAAAATGCTGGCGGAGAGATATGAAATACGAGGCGACGGATCAAAGTGGAATAAGATGCACGAGGCTTGGTCGAAAAATACGAGGAATTTTTAATTTTGCTGTATGACTGAAATTAATGAATAGTTAGATGTGAAATTTGAGTTTCTATATAAAATTTATAATCATCTCGTAGTGAGCGATGACGGGCGGAATCGCCACCATTGCACGCGGGTCGGGATAAGGAAATAGATCCTTTCCAATCTCTGCCGATGATGATTGATCCCGATATCCGAAATATAAGTACACCCAGCTAGCTACGTCCAAAGCTGACAAATTTTACTTACAGCTTTTCCTAGTATGTCGAGTGAAGATTCAATCTCCATCCCTCCCGGCTTCGTTGAATCTGGAATAGATCGATATGTCTATTCCGAAAAGCTTTTGTAATCTGAGTCGTAGTCGGACATCACACGAAAAAGGAATGTCAGTTCTCAATGGAAAAGACACCGGCACACACCGCTTTCCAACTGTCACTGGTCGGATTTTAAAGGTTTAAAATCCTCGCTAGCAGTTGGCGTTGAATACATCGGATGTCAGTTTCAACCATTCAAAATCATTTCGTGGCCAGCGCCCGGCGATCACGAAACATGTAGCGAAACTCTCGAGTTTTTAATAAAAAACACTTTGGATGTCTCAGATATAAACTGAATTTTTTTGTAGAAAGTTCTCTAACGTGTGTTGATATTGAATGCATACTTTCTTTTAAATATCCTAAAATTCTTCTGAAAATTTGAGCACTTTCTGGCCCTCACTTTGCGTTTGAACCTGTAAAGGCCCAAGAGTTACCATTCACGTCTTCTTAAGGAGGCACTCGAGATCTAAAATCTCAATACATGTCTCCAATACACTAGTGATTTCGATACGGTATTGCACTTATTTAGAACAGACAATGACACATCCTTCTTTCGATACGTTATTGCAAACTAATGCTCAACCAAAATATCAACACATCAGCTCTAATGATGGAACCTGCAATGGGATCCGTTGGGCAGAAAATTTTATAAAACTTAAGCCTTCTTTATTGTTAACTTTCGAAAAGGTTACTCGTGTTTTGATGTATTTGGAGAATTTTACTCATCTAAGAAATCTAACTTCTTTTTTCTGACCAAAAAGTGCACAGTTATGTTGCCTCGGCCTGCGTATTCGCTGGACATGCTTCCCTGCGACTTCATCCTATTCCCGAAGATGAAGAAAACAAGAAGAGGAGAAATTCTGCCAACATTAAGAAAACAAAGAAAGAAGTCGTTCCAGAAATGTTTCGAAGATTGGAAAATGTATTGGCACAATGTATAATTTGAGATGATTAATATCAAAAGCAGCACTTTGAATACGAATACTAAGCAAAAAATGTCAATTTCTCAATACATAACTGATTTTGAAAAAGAGTTGATGTATTTTAGAAGGCTTTTTTTCGAAAGCTTACGTGATCAAACTCTGACTTTATTCAGTTACAAAGACGCTTATATAAATTTCCTCTATTAGAAATTAGAGATTTTCCTTGTAACTCTTTATTTCTGTTGGGGACTACTTTGATGGAGATGTAATTATATCAATGAATAAAGCAATGAAAATTCCGCATACTTTATGATCAAACCTCGTGTAATACTGCGATCCGTAGGCAATGCGATATTTGATACCATTTTAATAGTGTGAACCTGATGGAAATAATAAACATACTAAAACTAGTAAATGTTAACATGCATCGTTGGCTCTGTTCCCACTCATTTTTTTACCATAACTGATAACTTCACATAACAAAAAAAAAACACCCAGAATTAAGTAGATCATATAGATTTATTGGGAACTCACAGAGAATCGATAATGTTACCCTATCTCTCTCGCTCTCTCTCTTGTCTTTTACTAAACTACCTTTTATCCCACGGGATCGTAGAATAAAAATCAAATATGCATGGAACATTCAGATACATACACAGCTGTGGGACCAAAACTCCTGGCGGACCAAAACTAGACGTTAGCGCCATCTCAGGGCCAGTAGGAGCGGCTCGACCAGTAGCAGCCGAGGGCCGGGGAATATTCCAGAAGGCGCATGACTGCCTACCGAGGTGGAAGACAAGGAGTGACGAGTAGCAGCGAACATTCGCTCTGCCAATGTCAACCAGCTAGCACCGGGACTCAAACCTCTCGCAATTCAATTCTCGGGAGTGCGCTTTGCATACAAAAAACTTCCTTCTGTGTATAGTTTTCTGGGATACTCTGCCGTGTACATGTGACCTCTCTGGCCAACGTTTCGGATCTCATTGTAGGGTCCATCATAATGGGTGATGATGGACCCTGCAATGGGATCCGAAATATAATTGTATCTTTATGTATAATTGTATCACTGATGTATACAAATAGCAAGGCTGTCATTAATCATCTTAATGTAAGAATTGTTTTCTTTCGTTAACAGGATTCAAAAAAGAAATAAGAAATACTATCTATTTGATCATTTGATCATTGAGCTACTTGCTTATTATCTAATTTGTACGGAGCACGACCTTTTTTCTATGACTTACTTCCGTGACTTTAATTTCTTTCTGTTTAGTAAATCCACGTTGAAAAGGTGCAACTTGAATGGAACTTCTGCTATCAGCAAAGTTGTGGATTCCTGCCATGTCTTCGAAATAGAAAGGGATTTTCCTGAAGTTGAAGGAACCTTTGAACAAAAATCCAGGATAGAAATCATCTAGCAAGTGGGTATATTCTTAATGGTTTCTTTTTGGTCCTGCATATTATATTGTTGGTCTTGTCCGATCTCTACATAATCTTATTTCATCCTCATATTTTAACATTAATTTCCTTTTACTTTTCCCATGTCCATTGATAAAATCTATTTGACAATTTCTTTTATATTACAAGAAAATTTTTAAGGGTATACCTATATTCTTTTTGAAGAGAGTTCGTATCCACGATAAAAGAGATTTCAAATGCACTATAAAGAGTATTCTTATTTACAATATAACGAGCGGCCTCATATATTGTTATTTTATCAAAACATTGTTTATTTATTTATTTAATGTTCATGGAAGACCAACAGCACAAAAAAAAAGCATAGAAAACATTGATACAATATAGATGGCCAATTACAGGTCTCCACATTGTTTTGATAAAATAACAATATATGAGGTCGCAACAACATTTGGTTATTTTATCAAACAGATAAAATGCTATTTGTATATATCAGTGATACAAGATAAAATAAACTTTTTATATCACAGCAATTTAATCACGACCTAATATTTTCACGTTATAATATTTTCCCAGTCACTACATATAACTAGTTACAATAATTAACCATGTCGTAAAAAAACAACAGGACTCATATTTATTCAGATTTCTCATACTTATAAAATTGATTACTCACATGAGCGAAATGAATATATACAAATCTTATATTAATTACAAATAACTAGTTCTATTATTTAAAATAAACAATAGGACTATTATTTATTAAAATATCTCATAATAATTAAATTAACTACTTACATGAGCCAAATACACCATATACAAAGATAATAATATAGTGGACGTTTTATTGTTCTTAAAAAAGTAAAGTGAAATCGTGTGACAGTATTAATAATTGATCATTTGAATTTATCCTCACGAGCCAGAAACAAATTTACCCTAAAAATCATTATTAAATATAGCGAATCAAAAATAATATTTTATTGAATGTTGGAAATAATATTTAATGAAAAAAGAGTCTTGCATGGTTTAAAAAACTTACATTTTTTCCATTACGAGGGTGATATAAAAATCCTTTTCTAGCTCTCCTCACATTATTTAAACTGCGAACGTTGAAAAGCCTTTGTTCCATTTCCAACAAGCCTCTTTTCCCTCTGTTGTAAGGTTTAACGTTGAAAAATCATAAATGAAAAAATATTTGCCGTAGAAATAAATGTGTCAACTGGAAATTTATAAAGAAATTGAAAATCCATTTGTGAATTTCCAAGAAGAAATATCATTGGGCAAAATGGGGAAAATTGCGTAAGAGAACGAATTACCCGGGAGGCGATTTACATCGTAGGCGAGTTCGCCGACTCAGCCAAAAACATCGATACTTGTTATAATAAACAGGTCACGTGCTTTCTGAATTATTAGACCGTGTATTGTTGTAGATTTTCTATTCAAATCCGTGTACTACAGTGAAATTCTTGAAATGCCTTACGAAGACACGTTTTAAAGTCTTATAATGTAATATTGAAATATGTTCTTAATGTTTATAGCGTTAACTTTGTGATTGAATATAATTATTACTCCCTTTATATTAACTCGTGGCGTCTGCTTGCTTGGTTGCTTGCCGGCTTGCCGTCACCAAGAACTTTGGATCGATTTTTGACCCTTTTCCCGTGACCTAATCGAGCTGAAACTTGGTAAGTAGACTCGTGGCAATCAAAAAGATCTATCAAATTTTCGTTAAAAAAATAAATAATTATAGTATAATTTCGGATATTTAGAATTTTTTTTTTTTCAAATTAGAATCATTAGAAAAGCTTGATTACGGCGGCCCGATAACGTCGCGGAATATTTTCTAAATTTGAATTACTCCGTGGGTATGAATAATATGTACTTCACTACGAATGTCGAAAATCTAAATTGACTGGCAAATGTTTTTAGAATTTAATCTTCAAAGCATGAAATGTCTTATCAAAGCTCAAAACATCTGACATATTAGAAATATATTAAATTACTGTAAGTTTAGTGTTATGTTATATGTTTTAATTCGTCTTTAATTGTTGTTATATTTTACAAAGAAAGGGAGTACAATAAAAACTTGGTTTTTATGGGTTACTTTTTTTATTTTTAAAACTTTATTAAAAATACAAAAACTTCGACTAGAAGTCGCCTGGTTAAACTCGATGAATTGGAAAATACACAAATTCGCTCCTGGTCACACGTAGGGTGCTCAGAGTTGACGAAAAATAAATTTCACCCAATGGTCACGAAAAATTTTGAATCGATATCCGGTGATGATTTTAAGTCGATAAATATTCTTACTAGTCGACCTGGTAAAGGTTGACTGAGGGAGGTGGGTAGGATAAAAATTGTGTGTGGGGGGAGGGGGGGGGGTAGTGATGAAAATAAATATGGATTCGCTGATAATAGCCGAAGCATGAGCTGTGAAGTGAATACCGAAAACACGTTGATTTATTTAACATTTAGCTACTGTATCTTAAAGAGGAGTAAGACTCAATAACAAATGCATACAAGTTATTTTACATCCTTGCTGTCATAGGTACAGTCTTATGGAAACCGGTCAGCATTAAAAAAATGTATGTAATACAATTAATGAAACTATTTTTGTTTACTGCAAATTATTTTTATTGGAGGTATTTGTACATTTTTAATACCATATTGTGACGAACAGAAGAATGCAGCATAGTGAGATTCTTCCTTTAATCCTTCCTTTAACTGCGTGGAAATCAGGTAATGGATGGTAGGAGTAAAGATCTTCTCCAACTTGCGAGGTCGCTTTTTGCAGCATTTCAAAAAACTTTTAACGTAAACCAAGTTACTTGAGGAAGGCATGTATGTCTGTTCGTTCGTCCGTCATGTTACGTCCGTCGTTCGTGTAACGTCAATAAATTCTTTATAGTATATAACTTTTTATTTCTTTTTTTATAAATAAATAAATACTTATTCTTTAGGGACCGACATGTCAAAGTACAGTCATTATTGGCGGTTTATAGCTAGTGATGTATGTAATTAAAGTGTAAAAATGACAAGCAAAGTAAGTTATAAGTAAGTTTCAAGCGCCCTTGGGGTGAGTATTCGCGAAAAGAGCGCTATATAAATTATCCAAATATTATTATTATTTAGTAAAGGGCGCAAGTATAGTCAGAAATATAATACACATACATTAATTGACTGTTACACATGTTACGATTCAAGATTCGAGTACTTACAACTAACAGCACAGCGGCTCAAAAAAACAAGTAAAATTCACTTAAACGCTTCGAAATTTAGTCCGCTTAAGAAACACTAAAAATTGATAATAAATTAAAAAAAACAAATTAATATTTTGAAAAGAATAATAGCTTTTTTAGCGATGTTCTCTTATTTTGACTCTTGAGAAGTGATAATTCGTGCGAATTACTATGCATTTTTTAAGTGTTTCATTTCCCTCCCACAAACACAATAGTCTGACAATACACAAAGACGCATAACACTTTGATGCACATAATACATGGAGAAATAATAATTCTCGAGCTGACTTACCTATGCAATATAAATATCTTAAACGTACGGTTCTGTTAGAAACATCAGGGAACTCCTCCGGAACCTGCGAATACGAAATAACAACCTGTAGGTAAAGTAATATCATTTCCCAATGGAAATCTGCCCCTATTATATAACGCTCATGGAGCAGAGGATGCCTTCCAGGTCGTATTTCAGGAGGCAGGAGGTCAACTCACGCAAGCCACGCCATTTCCAGTTCCTTGTTGCGGGTCACGTGACGCACCGAATTCGCCCAAACAATGGGCCCTGCTCACAACCACAAAAAATACGTAAATTTGGTTTGGCTTCAATAAAATATTTTTTGAATAAATTTATAATAATTGAAAAATGTTAAATTAATGATTAGCCTATCTTTTAAAAGAAAATAAGTTAGAAATATTGATAACAAATGCTGAAATTAAAGAAAATAAAGCTTATCTCCAAAATATTAGGTTGATATTAGGACATTTTTGCTTGAATATTTTTGACTCAAAATTTAGGTAGAGCTTTCTGTAAAGTACATATTGTGAACCAGCCCTGTTATATCCTGTATATTAAAGCGTTTCCAACCAGTGCTAACCTACATAAAATAATTTCTTTTTAATTAAGATTAATTATTATAAAAGTCTTACAGACAGAAGTACAGAGACGAAGCTATTTATATGAGAAAGGTGTATGGAAGTCTTTCTGCAGGATAGCTCAGGGCTCACGACCTGTTTGAGTTGTTTTAAGTGTTCCCAGAATATATATATAGTATATATATAGCTAATCTATATATATAATAGAGATATAATATGTTATATCTTATATAAATATATATATCTATATATATATATATATATATATAATATATATATATAATCTATGTTTATTATTATATAATTTTTTTAACTGAATTTAGCCGATGTAATGTTTTTAATCAAGATATATTTATAGATATCTCACAAAGATGAAACTATTTTATATAATAAAGAATGTATGGAAGTCTTTTCGGTATTTACAGGGCTTACGGCTTATCACTGGTTGGCTTAAGTGGTCACTAAGGAAAGTAGCAAAGAAGTTTAATTTTCAACGGTAACAGATATATATTATTTATATTTTTCATTTATTTAAGGAAACGTGTCCCGTAATATTTAATACGAAATAAATAAATGAAATTAAGAGAAATACACAAATATCAAAAAATAAAACTGAAAAATTAAATGCTGGAACCTGGATTCGAACCACGGACCTCTGTCTTACGCGGACAGCGTGATGGTAAATTGGTTAAACCTCTGTCTTAACGCGGACAGCGTGTCGGTAAATTGGTTAAAAACGCTGTCCGCGTAAGACAGAGGTCCGTGGTTCGAATCCAGGTTTCAGCATTTAATTTTTCTGTTTTATTATATGATATTTGTGTATTTCTCTTAATTTCATTTATTTATTTCGTATTAAATATATATAAATATGTTTCATTGGAATGATAAATTTCAACCATTGATGGCCAAAACGTAGTTTTTTATGGTATAAATTTTTGACAGTTAAATGGATACGCGCATATTTTGTGGTCTCGCTTTCCTGCTAAATGTATTTCCGCTATTTATTGTAACGGAAGTTACAAGAAAAATTTTACCCTCAATGCGCCAAAAGAAGATATCATCAAAAATTCGTCTCTATGAGACATCTTTAATTTATTTTTATTGATGACGATCCCTTCTGGAACAAAAACTCAGTATTCTTGAAAAAAAAATTGACAAATATTTATTTTCACATACTTTTTTAATACGATGTGAAGGGGAAAAATATGTTTATCGTAAGTAATCTTTTATATTTGACAGTGTTTGTTTGTATGGTCTTAACTATTCATGTTAGAATATGTCAGTGTCAGGCATGAGTCTGTTGAGAAACCGAAGCCATCTTCCCAGGGGCATTGCTGGGATTGTAGTAAATTAGCTCTACTCCAGAAGGGAGTGAACAGTCTACGGAACGAGGTCTTGTAAAATCAGCGAGGACAGGAAACCAACAGCACGCTACGAAGCCTTAATTACAAAGTAGGATGCAGTGGTATATGCAGCTCTTCCAATTAAATAATCTTTTGATGGCGTTTTTCTTTAAAAAGGGAGGAAATGGAATTAATCAATAAGAAATATGTACAGAAAATTTTATACGCACATTAGTAGTAATACTTTTTGTTAGAGTATCATCTTGCGTATGGCGCTTCAATAAATTATTGAATTAAAGGAGGGCGCCATCTAACACCTTTGGAATATTATTTCATGTGTCAAATATTTTTTAACTCATTTTTGTTAATATCTGTGATAAAGGGAGGTATCCCCTTTAGATCTGTTGATCGAACAGTGTATTCAATTCGGTGACAAGAAAAAAATACAATCAGTGTGATCAGTAAGAATCTCAGTTAAGCTAAGTTATAGAAGTCTCACAGAGACAGAACTATTTATATGAGAAAAATGTTTGGATATCTTTTTATAAAATGGTCCAGGGCTTACGACCTACCTTAAGTAAGACGCTTAAGACGAGCTAGCTTAAGTGATCACATTAAGTAAATAAAATGATCATATAGCCATGATAATTTATCATTCCACTGGGAACAAAATCCAGTAACTTCTCAGAACACACCAAAATAAAAAATATTATTAAGAATCATCTCCTTTATAGTAGCGACTCAGACCAGATCTATTCGGGGATTAAATAGGCATGCATAAAAATCTACGTGCTGTGTTGTATACCTTGCGTTGAAACACCGCTAGACAGAATGCGCATGCATATCGCAAGTTATACAGCACAAATTAGAATTACTGTCAAGTACTCCATCAACGCATAAAAAATCTATGATGGTAATTAAGTGAAAAATATATTAATATTAAATATCTTCATTGAGAAAAAGAAACAACAATTTGAGCTCCCGAAGCATATGCAATTTTCTTAAAAAATTAATGTCACTTTTAAGATTTGCCATTCCTATATCATTCGGAAAATCACAGTCTTAGCTTTTAATTGTAAGTCGTGTCTTGGTGTGAAGATTTGCGAGCATTTCAGTGCAACACCCCTAAGGAAATCAACTCCAAAAATTATTCATCCCAAATACGAACAAAGAACTCTCCCATTTTGACGAGTGTCAATAGTGAACTGTATAACAAAATGATTTCTTTTAGCATTTTGATTTCTTCAGGAAAGAATGATCAATTTGAACAAAGGCTGGACGTTCACTGCAAATGCATATTTCGTTTTTTTTACGAAAATTTGGGTTATTATTCATTTATGTCAAAATGTATATTCCCTACTGAAATTTTTATAAAACAATATCTTAGAATCTTTGTTCTTATACTAAAGTAATAAACTGAACATTATTTACAAAAACTAAGAAAATATACGCATTTATCGACAAGCCATGGTCGAAAAAATCGTTTTTAGTGTTCTAGGCGGAACAAAGTTTTAATGAATATTTATATATAGACATAATATGTTTACTTCTTTATGTTCAAAATTAATAAAGTTTTAATGTTTCAAATTCGCATGAAATTTTTACATTTTTTGTCGATTTTAAAACGTTTTTTAACGTCTCATTTAACATTTGGAGAATTCATAGATAACTGAGTGGCGATCCAGTGCGAGTATTGACGACATATGATTAAACACCACTGTACTTACCCGCCTAAAAGGAATATTTTAGTAGTTAATTTGAATAAAAGAAGTGACGTGCATTAGTTTCCATAGACGAGCAAATATTCCAGGAATACAAGATATTCCACAGATGGGTTACTAGTGCAAAAGTATGTGAATAACGGAACAACGCTCTAGTTACGTTGTTGTCCAGTGACTTTTTTAGATAATAAAAGTTTTTATTTTTCCCACGTGAAAAACTGTTGTATCTGTATATACTGATACATATATGATATAGGTATAACACAAGTTTCCCTTTTGGAGCATTTTCCCGAGAGCATATTCCGTACCCGCGTAATGTGAAATGAATGTTGCACGTTTTACCCAAACACATTTAAGATATTGAAGCTCAGTGCTCTGTTTTTTCCAAGTAATACCAATCCATCAATCGAGCGAATACCCACACCACTACAGTGCTCTCACATACACCCATTGCGCACCTCTCGTGCAATACGGCGAAGTGCAAGAATATTATTCCTGTTTTCAGATATTTTTCATCATCTTCAAGTACAAAAAGTTGGTAATATCACTTTTGAAATAGTGGTATGATCCATTTCCATGAACGAGATTTTCAACAAGACACAGTCACAAATAGACGGGCGTATTTATTTAATCCTATGTAAATTGAACATTTACGACTTTTGCAATAATAGATGACACCCCTGGAAAATAGTCGTGATTTTAAAATCTTATTAATTGATATGTTGGCGCAACTTAAATCCTATATTCTATCTGATTATTCTAATTCTGTTCATTCTGGCATTATCTTGTATCCAAGAGTAGCGAGCGCGTCCTCACAGCGATTTTGCAACCTGAAGAGAATCAAGCTATTGAGTCGGTAAAGCAGTGAGCGGCCGTAGCGGCGGCCATCACGAGAAATAAAGATGGCGCGTTAATACGAAGAGTGACGATCCAGACGCAAATTGACCAAAAGCCGTAAACAAGCATAAGAAACTTTCGAATGCGTGTGTCTACATTCGAAACCTTTTAATGCCGTGCATACTAACGAGAATCATAAAGAAGCCGTCGAAGAAGTGACCGAAAGCCTTATCAAATTCTAACTAATCCGTTTCCTATCCTATCGGTTGCGCCAAACAAATACATACTAAACCTTTATGATTACAACCCACTTAGGGATTCATTTACCTCTATGATATTTTGATTCAGGGAAATGTGGAGTATAAGGGATTCGTAAATCAATGTCATTAAAAACCCAAGACAGGAATCACAAATTGCATCCTGTATTATTATGACTACGTATACATACGTGAAATATCACTCTTCAAGAACCAAAATTTGTGCAGTTATGCAGTGTTATGCATACACGGATTGTACTGTCGGACCTCCACGATGTCAGGGTGTTTTTAAAAAAAATACCTGTTTATTTGATGTCGACGTGATAAACACGTCACTGCAATTCGGATTTTTGTCTTAAATTTAAGTTTTTGATGTATATTATAAAAAATATGTACCTACTAATATTATTTTTTTAGTTGGTAGAAATCAGATTGTTCAACAAAGATCTATTAATTTTTTCATCCAAAATATTCAAATATCAAATTAAAGTGAAGTTTTTCGTAACAATCATAGAAATATTGATATTTGTAGGTGTCTTGACGATTCTGTGTTTTTAAGTGTTAGGTTAACAATCACCAAATAACCCTCATGATTATTGCGATTTTTTTTAACTTTCGACTTTCGCAGTCCATCGTGTACACACCGACTCTCATTAATTAACTGGCCTATACTCTCATTAATAGACTCCACGCTTATTGTTAGTCAAACGTCAAATGACAGTCCATTGACTTTTGATGTTCCGTTCGTCAGTTTGGTGAATTTGAATCACTCCAACAAGCTGTGTAAATGTTTAGGGAATAGTAATTAAATTGTGAAATGAAACACTATTGCTATTATGTGTAGGTGTTTATTTTCACCGGAGACAAGCTTGGGAACAAGTGAAAATACATAAGTAAAATAACAAAGAAAGTCTGTTGGTCAACCCGATCCGATGGTGAAGATTGTCAACGGCCTTAATTCATGTGGGAGCTCAAAATATATAATAGTTATGGAAATAGACAAAATCAAAAGTTGCATTTTTTAAATATTTTCTATAAAATGTTGTACTATCATTGAATTCACTTATATCGGATTTTATAAATATATTCGCTTTATAATACAAGTCAAATAAAATAATTAAAACCATACAGAAATTTGAATCAATTTTTTTTTTAAGGTTAAATTCATTTTTTTTCAACTTGTATTTAAGGGTATAAATTTCTAATATTTCATATAAGTTACTTTATGTTGGTTTTATACAAAATCAGACAGAAATACTGAAATTAAAATGCAAAACATACAGTCAATTATCACCATAACTATATTTAAAAATTTTCGACTCATAGGTAATTAAAACAAGTATCTTTCTGTAAAGAACTGTGTTATACGGAGTGAAAGAACCCTGTGACGGGTATTTAATATACCTACATCTTGAAGACATTAACAAGGAATAAACATGCAGGAAAAAATCTTATGCGCAGAGTTTTGTTTTGATACATGTATCCTAGACATATGCGAGTTATACACGCTTATATTATAAAAACAACAAAAAAGGCTAAAAATAATTTTAATTTTGTGAGTCAAAATTTTTTCTCACGAATTATTTATTAATGCTACATTTGTGGCCATATTGAACCCTGTGGAAGTGCTGAACCGCAAAAAATTGCAAAAACCTTTTGTCGGCGTAAGAAAGCTCTGCCCGCTTATAATGAATTTTACATATTTCTTCACACATTTGTCTGATAAATTGTTATATTGTTAAAATATATATCAACCGTCCCTACATAATATATTGTCGAATCTGCAAAAATCCAATTTTTGTTTTACTATCTTAGATCAAACGATTTGCTCTATATTTTCTGACAATGTAGCTTATTGGTGTAGTAGTTACGACTTTCGCCTAGTGATCCAGTGGTTCGTGGTTCGAGCCTCATTACAGACACCAGTCCTATTTTTATAGCATAAGCGTGGAGCTTTAACTTGAAAATTATAAGAATATTAAAGAGACACGTATTCCGTCTTTGATTTTACTTAATTAATTTACTTTATTTTTCTTTAATATTTTATTTTTTTGAAATTACATTTTTTATCGTGTTCCGTAAATATAGGATAGTTTAAGATAGTAAAACGAAAAAAGAATTTTCGCAAATTCGGCAGTATGCGCAGGGACCTTCAATATGCTGAGTTAATACAAAAATAAATTTAAGACATCATATTTTTAGTTCATTTCTTACAGCTCTACATATCTTTCTCTCCTTTAAGAAATTACTGAAGGTTTTCACTAGAGATGTAGGGGATTTTTATTTCATTTTATACAGTTTTAAATTAAACTGATCCCAGACATCTAAGTCTTTCAAAGTCTTTTGCCGTAGTTAGATACTTTTAAATTGATTAAATGTAATATTTTTAATCCGCTTAAAAGTATCTTAATTTTTACTTACTATTACTTTGTAAACGTTGTTTGAGGTATCTCATACTTAAATTGTGATAAACAAAATAGTCGTAACTAGTGGTTCGTATCCGGCGTTGTTCGGGTAGCAAATTTAGTTAAAAATAAGTTTGTGGGGGAAAAGCGCTTTTGTTTTCCAAAACTTCTAAATAATAACAATGTTTCCGCTTAATTCAGGTAGAAGGCTGATAGAATGTCCGGGAGAGTGGTGAGGAATGACTATACCTATTTTAATTAGAAAAAATAATGCAAGCAACTAAAAATGCTCGATTTCGGTTCTGTTTGATTGTTTTCTATTTTCGGAGCAATAATTTATTATAAATAATATAATCATTGAGATTTAACTAGATATAAGGAAAATTAGAATAAAAATCATAATTCAATTACCCCCACCTGTATAAATATAACCACACCCCCGTTCAAAAATTGATTAGTTTACTAGAATAAGTATTGGATAGTTAGTATGCGTCCATCCTGACGAAGATACAGTGGTATCGAAATCGGTAGACGTAAAGTTACTCATAAAATTAAAAAAAATATATTTATCATTCACATGTTTCCACAACATTTCTCAAGGGCCAAGGCATTTAAATTAATATACATTACTAATTACAAATAAAGAGAAAATAGTTATATATATAGTTAATATATAGTTATATATATATATATATATATATATAATATATATTATATATATATATATATCTTGATCTTGACCACGAAGCCGCCTCAGACAAAAGTTTCAGATTTGAGACAGAGACGACTGAAAAACTTTGTCCTATCGGCTATGGATTGCCAAATGGGAACGGATAGTAGACTCCATCTCGCATCCTTCTTTGCAACCTATATGCAGTAGCCAGAACGCACACTATATTTGCACGATTTCGCGCGCACGAGCGACTTGAACAGAACATGATAGACCAGAACCCAGTTTTTTCCACAACATGTAGGAAAATAATTCTTTCGTATTTTCAGTAATGTCACAAGAAGGATACAGACAACTTGGAGAAGGGAAGAAGAGAAGGGAACAACAAGAGAGGAGAAACTAAGATGAGCAATAAGAATTAAAAAGAACGAGATTAATGTTATAGTAGATTAATGGACCATGAAGCGAAAGGGAAATAGTGAGGCCAGTAATCACCTAAACTTTTGTACGATTCGAATAATGATATTTAAATGATGGTCCAATTCTGATATAGAGATAAATTCAACTCGAATAAGTGGTAAAAATTCTAAATATGTTAAATATGAATTGAATTAAAAAACACGTTTTTTTCCACGATATATAGTGGAAAAAAACAATGTTTTTCAATTAGATTCATATTTTAATATATTAAAAATGAATTCACAATGATTCACAAAAAAATTTTCAAAATATTTTTGTCTCATCAGCGCTAATAATGGACCTCAAAATAGGATCCGAAACGTTGACTAAAAAGATCGTATATGCATGGCAGAATATCCGAGAAAAATCTAACCAGACGATTCTGAATCGCTGTAAAAACTTGAGAACATAAATCCTGATATATCATGAATGTTTCTGAGACGAAGTATGTGGAAAAGTAGGTAAAAGTCCTTGGACTTGGCAGGCAGTGATCACTTTACACAATGTGACATTCACCGATTCCACCCATGATCGACCATCATATCAATCAAATTTGGAAAGTTGTATACATGATATTTATATACCTCGCGTTACTTTATTCAATACAAACTTATGCCATCGCCACCTAACATCACTGCCAGCCATAAAATTTCTTTAAAAAATAGCTCTGTCTGTTGAAGTATCTACTGTATATATTGATAAATTCCTCTGGTAGAAAATCCAGTATTTGGCTTATGAAATTTTTTTTTAATTCTCATAAATACCTTAAAATATTTTTATGTAGAAAATATTCGCCTCTTACGAAAGAATGACTTTAAAAAATGCAATTATTTGAGATTATTTGTTTCCTGACCCTTCGAACAGATTAGCAATTTTCAAAACCAAACAATTTTATTCTAAAAGCACCACGCAGCTCTCAGCAATAATAATTATATCTTATAATAAAGTCTTTGTGGCAAAAAACAATGTTTTTATCTTAATGTGTCCCCGTTTTTATATTTTGAAGGAGATATTACTTTCTTTACTTTGTAACCGAACAGCCACTTAAACCCGAGTCGTTATATGCATGGAGATTTTATATTTCCGACAATCTGTGGGTTTTAAAGAAACTTTATTCGCAATCCCGCGAAACGATGAGAAGAGAGCATCCAACCCTAAAAAAATCACTAAAAACGCTTTCGCACGTCCTTATGACACATTTATTCGAGAATGTATAGAGGGTGCGTATGTAGGTTCTACACAAAATAGCGCCTGCTCAATCAGGGCTGTGCCCTTAGTATTTTTTCTTTTTATTGTTTACTTATTTGTACAGTAATTTCTTTAAGTAATCTAATTGTTATTGTATTTAATAAACAAATAAAAACGGTTCACCCTCATCCTCGCCACTTGCACTCATGGCATGGAGAAGAATACCAATTTAGCATAAAAAATACCAATTGACGAAATTGTAGGGCCGCTATGGAAGCCATTGGTCATGGTGGTGTTTATGGTGGGTCTCTCGTCACTGTGCCTATAGTATTCTTAGTAACTATTTTCAGTTGGAAACTTAATAATGAGTAATTGAAAAAAATTATAAAAACAGTTACTTAAAACTATTAAAAAATATTGATTATAATATTTGTATTAATCTACTCTTACAATATTTTTTAAAAATGTCAATCTACAATGTTGCTCAATCAAAAAACTTAAAACTATTTTTACTTTCATAGTGCATGGCATAATTGAAAATTTCAAAATGGCGGAGTTATGTGCTGTCCCGCAAAGGTCCGTTTCCGTGATGAGCACAGCTGGTGGAGATAATCATATCACCAGGGTTTGAGTGAACCGAAAAAAAGTATTATTCGTTAAAAAATTCACCTACAACGTTTGCTTAAAATTGCAAAAAATCAGACAATTTTTTTAATGAGTAAAAAAATATTTTTTAATAATTTTTAGAAAATTTCAAGGTAGCGTATGTCCCAAAGTGCGAATTTTTTCCTGTTAAAAATTTCTGTGAACAATTAAAAAATATAATGTCAGTCATTAATCAATCATCGTCAAATTCCTATTAGGTACACAATCACAAAAAAGTCAAGTAAAAGTAAATTATGTTTTTACCGGGGTATAATAATATATTTAATTGTATGCCAGGTATAATTGAAAAGAAACATAGCAACATCAGGATGCATTTATTATTAAAATATAAATCATTAACAGGTTATTAATGATCCTTATGTATAGTCCTAGTGTAACATGTAAGTACAATTTAAAAACATTTAATAAAAATTAGGAAGAAAACAAAGTACCAAGTACGCTTTTTATAATAGAAAAATAAGAAATAATGCTGAATTCTTCTTCTTGTGCTCTATCTTTTTTTTGTGGCGCAAAATAGTCCTGTCACCACTATCTTAGGCTTTTCAACCAGATGTTCTCCCTCTTCCAGGGCCCCAGCATCCGGCAATCTTTCACTGCATTATGGAATTAA
The DNA here is from genome assembly GCA_016648135.1 of Agrypnia vestita. Lineage (NCBI taxonomy): Eukaryota > Metazoa > Arthropoda > Insecta > Trichoptera > Phryganeidae > Agrypnia > Agrypnia vestita. The sequence continues at coordinate 26,064 of JADDOH010013949.1, forward strand.
ACATCTCGAACTTCTCTGGATGTCTCATCACAATTCCGAAATATTTAAATTTTCGGATTTTTATTGTTATAATTGCTTATTTTTCTATATTTTTCGGAACCATAAAATCTCCATTCTTAACTCTGTCCAACCAGTTTATTTTGAGTATTCTTTTTTAGATTCATATCTCGAACACTTTAAGTCATTATTACGGTAAGTATTTAATGCATCCATTCTAGAAAATAATAAAAAAAATAATATTGTAAGTTAAATAACCTTTTAAAGTTATCTGTTTTTTTATATCTTGCTTACATTTTCTTTGAAAATTAATCTTTATTTCATGTTTACACGTTCTTTCTGTAATCTTTTTCTTCAGATTTTAAATATTCTCGCTCTTAATTAAGGTAACCCTTTAAAATTGCGGTTGGAATTATGAGAAAAATAATTAAACCAAGACATGTTTACGTTCCACCCCTGTGGTCGACGCGGGTCGGGAGGCTCTATTTTTCGCAACAGTAAAAGAAAACAAAGGGAGACTTAAAAAACCTTTCTCCTAATAATAAAAGCGGAGGTACCAACAGCAATTATTTCAAGTTTATTTATTATTTACGGCACAGGGAACAATTTAAAAGCTATTCCAAAAGTTCAAAATAAGTTCAAAGCAGCCGTATATATTTTAGTTTGTACATTTAGTATATTTTTATATTTGAATAACTATGCTTGACACTTGATTGGTTTTTAAAAATTAACAATTTGTACTGGAGTTGGAGAGAGCGGAGTAAAATATATTCGCCTAAGAATCTGGTGGTACGAAGTTTTAGTCTCATTCCAAGAGATTAAATAGTAAGCTTTGTTTTTATAGCACCTGCGTATAGTTTATTTTAAATTGTGTGCACGCATCTATATATTTTTTTTAAGTATAATACATCTTCCCTCACTTTAGTTTGCCACCAAAGATCACAATTATTTTTTCTCTTATATATGGGCAAATTTAAACATTTTGATGCAAGTTACGTTGAAAGCAATGTAGCAATCATCCTGCTATTTGGAACGCTTTTGCGAAACCTGCATTGAAAAAAACTTCCGATTGGATGTACCGAAAACTACCCTTAGTAAGTCTAGTCATATCAGAACCGGTAAAGTTCCGAAAGGATGCAAAAAAAATCGGAAATTGAGAGGCGGAAAAGAAAATTAAGTGGAATCTTACGTTATGTTATGTAATAAAAGCACATATTTTAATTTTAAACTTTTACTACATTGCACCTCCATTTAAGATGAAGGTAAGTAAAAATAATGTTTTATTAAGATTTTCTTTCCAATAATGGGGAACTTTGAAATAAATAGACTGCTCACCATACCGTGATAAAAATAATCGTAATCAGCCATGAAGTCATGGGGCTTCATGCTGGAAGTGCCTATGGGAAAAAGTGATTATTTCAGGAGAGAGGATTGATTATTTCACATTGTTAAAACTTTTATTATTTCACATCATGTCACAAAATTATTTACTAATGAGCCTCCTAAAATAAGGTACTCCTAAAATAATCGTTTATTTAGGAGTATGTATTTTCTTATGCCTATCCCATTTTGACCAAAATCTGACACAGGCACTTCAAGCATAAATTCCTAGAAATCTTGTTGCCATAAGGAATTGATTATTATTAAACATTTAAAGATGAATAAGTTCCTTTTAATTTAAATGAATTTTTCAGAGGTTATGTCGAATTTTTACCGTAATTATTAAATATTTTGAAAGGAAAAAATAATTATTATATAATTATAAATATATTCCCACAATATTGTCACGGGTCGAAGCGGTGGGGGACGAAATGGTAGACTTTAACAATTATTTTAATTTAAAAATTTAAAATTTATTTAACACAAAAGTCACTGGACATGAATTTAACCGAAGCACTATTTTTTTTGATTCAGTAGAATATTTTAAAGAATATTCGACTTTGTTCATGGAATATTCATGCATGCCATTTATATCGCTCAGATTTGCAATAGAAAATTCCAACCTTAGGTACCCCATCGCGCTGTTAGTATGTGTTTCACTGTCAATAGTTTCACTTCTAGAGATTACATTTATCTATATAAGGTCTTGGACTCCTGGAAGTTACGCGAATATAGTCTTATTTTCTACCGATTTCAAGTTTGTTATAAAATCTTCTATATTTTTCAGAAATATTATATTTTAGGTCTCATATAGTCCGACCTTACAAATGCTATTTATTTGTTTAATTTATAAAAAATACAAAATTTTAATCATATCATTGTTATTATTTTGTATTGGATCTCTTTTTGTCTGATTAAAAATACATAGTATTTTTTATCACATCGAATAACACCAGATTATTAATTTTTCATAATAAAAAATTATTATTTGATTTACATAATAATTTATTTATTATTTTTAAAATAGTGCATACGTAAATACATATTCGTAATACAATTATAAAATTTTGTTGTCCGTCTGTCCGTCCATCCATCCGTCTGTCTGTCCCCGTAACTTCGTGTAATGTCCGTAACATCTTTATAGTCATTTTTTTCTTTATTTACGTAAAATTTATTATGTATTTTAAAAATATTTTATTTTATAAGTATTATTTTTCATTTCTTTTAAATCAATAAATAAATACTTATTCCTTAGAAACCAACTTGTAAAATAGCGTCGTTTTTGACGGGTTACAGCTAGTATATAAATAATCTCCAATAATAAAAGTTGCGTTGTCCGTCCCTAACTTCCTAGTCTCATTCAGTTTTCAATATTAGTATGATTTCAAAATTGTTGTTAAATAAAATGAAAACATTGAAAACATTAAAACATTTTTTTTAAATAAAATCCTCCAAATTATTTTTTTTAAACATATATATTTTTAATATTTAATTTTAATGAAAATTAAAACCAATGAATGCATCAATTATTATATCGCATATAATCATTAATCAAAATACATAATTCTCTATGCAACAATGTCCGTCTCTAACTCTACCAGATTGTAAAAATAATGATGAGGTGTATACATAAAATGACGAACAAAAAAAGTGTAATTCTTTGCGTAACAATTTACATCACTAACACTACCAGATAGCTCAAGTAAATTGAGTTATATTAAAATAATCAGGTATAAGAAGCAAAAAAAATTCTATTTGAAAGTGTTTGAAAGTCTCTCACAGCCATAATTGGTGGTCGAAATATAAAATAAATATACTACGCCATTTTCTATAGGTTATAGCTAGTCTAATATAAACATAATACTCATCAATTTTTAGCCTATCTAAAGCTTACACAACATATGTTTGAAGATTTGTTTTAAACTAGCTGTGCCCGCGTGGCTTTTAGTAACTTTTAGTCATATTTTAACATTTTGTGTATTAATCTTAACGTATAGATATATGTCGACGTGGACTTTTTTATAGAAATTTTTTACTTCTACAACTTTTATATAGAAAATATTTTAATACCTCTTATGATTAAAGCATCGATTGTAAAAGACGCGTCGCTCGACTTTTTTTCGTCGACTTTAGTTATAAAATAGGTCACCACGAAAAGCCCTTTTATGTCTACACTAAAAGTCCATTCTAAATATTGAAGTATGAAGCTTTGGAGATTACCTCCTACATCCAAACTTACAAACTTTACCTTTTTTATATATAAGTACTTATGGATTAGATTTTTTTCCTTTGTAATTTCGTTTTACATTTCATTGGAAATTTTCATTGCGCTGTATGTCATAGCTTATTAAGATGTTGACTTTTTTCTATTATTATATAGTTTTATCTTTTTCTCTCGTATGATGTTCGTGCTAACGTTGATTTGCGTCAATTTTTCTGTTAATTTCTGATAATATTTTTCCAATTAGGGTTTTGAAAATAAATACCATGACATTGCAATTGACAAGTTTATTATCAGTTTAAAAGTATTGATTGATTGAAAAGCATTATTGAGAAGAAACTCATAAATAAGACAATTCTAGTTGCTTCATTTTGCATTAGTTATAATATATTTTTTCTTCTAGTTATAAAAGTTTAAAATAAAACACTGCTCTAGTAGCTGTATAAAGAAAGAAAAAAGTTATTTTGCATGTCTCAGTAATTAAGTCTCAGACATTTAATGTTAGTTACTACTTTTAGACTTTCACCATCTATGTAAGCTTTAAGTTTAATTATTAAGAGTTCACTAGAACGATAAATTGATGTTTCTAAATTTTTGTAATAATAAAATTCTGTGGAAAATTATCGCACATATAATTTGAATTTTCTAGGGTAATTCTTCATGTTTCTACAATCTCTTTTGCCTACGTTTCGGATCCCATTACATATAGCTAAAATTTACCCAATACTCATAGAATACCCCAAAAAACTGAAGCCCAAAGATTCTGAACGATCATGAAAACTTAAGAACATTGGTTTCGCTGTTCCTTAGAGAAAAAGTTTTCGGAATATTTAGAGTATGTCCAAATTTTTCAGAACAGTACTGGTTTTTATCACAGGGATATCATTAATCAATCAATATATATATATTATAGATGTCTCACAGAGACGAAACTGTATTTTTATGGGAAAGTAGGTATAAAAGTCTTTGGGTGTACATAGGGCTATGTACACCCAAAGACTTCTATACCTACTTTCCCATAAAAATACAGTTTCATCTCTGTGAGACATCTTTTATATATAATGAAAAAGTTTTCGGTTCATATTCCGGTTTTAATCGAACATATTTCTGATATAAACATTTTTCTATATTTGTCTGTCTAACTGACTCATTTGATTTATTTAAAATACTCTAAAAATACATATTTATCAGATAAATTTAAAGTCCAGTCCTGAAGTCCAGTAGCCATGTACTGGAGATGAAGTTATTTTGAGAAACTGCAAGGACAATGCAGTTTGACCCTACAGCGAATGATTCCAGATGAGCTGGCTTAAACACGTTCGCTAAAAGCTGGAAGAAGATTACTGAAGCGAATACTGTCGGTAGCGCCAGATATCCCAGAGGATCCCTTTGGGATGCTTCTGGAAATGTTGAATAATGAGACCAGAGACTGGAGATCTGTGAAGTGTATTTATCTATGCTAATGTTTTCCATTTATCCAATAGATACAGATACGGTTCTTTTTTAACATATTGCATTTATGAAATACGTTAAAATAAATGGAAATAGATATTGAAAATATTTTACAGTTTTACTGTAAAATATTATATAAAATATGTACTTATGTGAAAAGAATTGTTTATTATTTTTTTATCCATTCATACAGACGTGCAAAATGTCAAGTGTGGAAAGGGAGACTTTTTTGAACTATAAAGTTTTAAAGAGTAGCTAGTTGGTCTTGTGGTTAGGACTCTCGCCTCGTGATCCAAAGGTCGCAGGTTCGAACTTCGAACCTCGCTGCAGATCAGCAAGTTAGTCCTATTTTTATAGCACAAGCATTTAGCTTAGTTTGAAAATAGTAAGAATATTGATGTGTAAAAAAAAATGTAGGATAATTATTTATCTTCCCTTGAAAGTGATTCAAAATTATACTCGCGCGACGTATTCCGAGACTATTTTTCAGACTTATGTCGTAAATATAGTAATTTAACTATTTCTATGCGACTGTAAGAACGTTAATTTATATATATGATTTTTGTAACTTCATTTAACTTATATTAAAATGAATGAAATTATAAAATTAATATACTTTTTCAATTGGTTGAGCAACTTTGTAAATTGAAATTTAAAAAATTAATTTTATTATTAGTTTTAATCTATTTACATATATTCATTAATTACACCTACATGTCTCGGAAAAAACCTTTCCGTCGTCAGGAAATGTCAAAATTTTATTTATTATTTTTATGTCTTTTGTTCTTTGGTTTTCTAAATTATTAAAAAAAAAATCTTAAATATTATTGCTGAAGTTCTTGATTACACAATTCTTGATAGCGAAGGATATCAAGTTATGTTAATGTTTAACGCACGCTCTTATTAACTGAGTTAAATTTGTAATAACTAAGATTTAATTAAGAGCATACGATTGTAAGAAAACTATTCCAAAAAAGACATGTTTTCCATTGGATGCTGATTAGTACAGAAAGAAGATTTAAAATTAAAAACGTACTTTGTAGGTAGTAGCGTTCAAGTTTATAAGGTTGGTACAAAAATATTGTTAAAGCTTAATTAATAATTATGATGAATTTCATCAATCTTAACAAAAATGTTTAGGTATACAAATTCATACCTTTCGCAACGTATAGTTGCCCGATGTTTATTACAGACTACAGACGAAATAAACGAAGAAACTGAACCCATTTATCATTATTACTCGTTTCTTTGTTTAGTGCTAAATAAAGATCTCTCCATGATCGCATTAGTGAAATTTATAATAGTAGAAATAAATACATATTTTGTTTGTTTTGAAAGTGAATCATTGAAATATATACAAAAAAGGGCGTGTATCTACCGAATTCGTTTTTTAAAAAGGAAATTAACACTTAAATCAAATGTATTGAAATAATTTCCGGTTAAATTTCGCTCAGCGTCGAACGTCGTCAGCTTTTATTTATATTCCAATTCCAAAGCATACCCAAAAAGCTGTTTTGGAATAGAAATATATAAATTTACACGGCAACTTTCTTAGACAGTTATGTTTCACCCAAAATGGCGAATACGAAAAATGCGTTGGTGGATGCGGATACAGCGCAAACTTTATTTTAAGAATTTAGTAATTCAGTACACGAATTTTGTGATGAAAATGAACAAAGCAAAGTAAACAATTGTCATTATGATGAGGAAAAAATATTTACTACAATTTCTCGCGACAAGTTTACAATTATCATGATGACGGCATGTTGCATAATTTAACGTGGTTCTACTTCCGTAGGTACATTATTTTTTAGATGAATCATTTTTAAGAGAATGATTTATCATTTTTAAATTATATAAAAGTTTTTAAAAATTCAGAAAAATTGCGATATTTATTTTAATTCATTTATTTATTTTAGGAAAAGTTAACAGAAAATCTTAAATTAACATACAAGAGATGAAAAATAGTTAATTATGCCAATTAAAAACTTTCCACTTAAGATTAATTATAAATGATATTAGCAAAATGTGATAATATGAGACAATTTGTAGACTCTGTATATTTATGTTGAGAATTGTAATGCTTCCTTTTAGACAAAAAAGGAAGTATTACTATTCTGTCGTAACAAAATAAATTTAAAATAAGTAAATATTACATATTCCGTCCTAACCAAATAATACGCGAAATCGCACACGTCGAGCGAGGCGGCCGGAGCCAGCGCGCGTAGGTTACACACACAGGCTTACGAGTCACACACACTATGATAGTATCCCTGTCCACTGCCGTCGCGGGGCCTCCGGGCAGGAGACGCAAGGCGTGCCGTGGGGGCCGCGCTGCCATACTCTTGGAGCAACTGTACCGGCGCGCAACCCCCCCCCGCACCCTCTTCCGCTCCGCGCTAATATAGGATAACTCCGCGCCCGGCAAGCCAGTCTGGACCAGTCAGTCTTCGAGTCACCATCCGGGAACCGAGCTCTGCGGTGCGTTAGCTACGCCGTCCGCCCTAAGCAAATTACGGCCGCCATTTGTATAAAAGTTACGGTGCCGGAATTGTTCGTTGTAAATTTTCAAATGTGAGCCAATAACATACCTCTCGCCGTGTTACAAAGCTAAACAGTGTGTTCAAACGATTTAATAATATACTTCCCGCCGTGTTACAAAGCTAAACAGTGTGTTCAAACGATTTAATAATATACTTTCCGCCGTGTTACAAAGCTAAACAGTGTGTTCAAACGATTTAATAATATACTTCCCGCCGGGTTATAAAGTTAAACAGTGTGTTCAACTAGTTTAAACGCATATAGTAACTAGTTCGTCGTGTGAGACAATGTCGGTCTCACAATAAATACATTATAATAATCGTTCTCTATGTTTTTATAAACAACCAGGGTGAAGTAAACCAAAGTTTAAAAAAAAGGGTTCCTCGCAAGCGCCTTGAGCCCCCTTTGCAAAAAATATAATACATTACTATTGGCGTCCTGAACATTCCCCGCCAACAAGGGGTATAATAAAAACAATCGTTTTCGTCCCCTATTAAACAACGCCTGTTCTTTTAAGTTTTAATAAAAATACCGTGCTTTGGACTTCATAAGATTCAACCGTCATTGGCGTCTTCTTGTTTAAAAATCACCATAAACTTCGGGCGCCCGGTTCGGGCATTCCGATCGATCAGCTGACGGAGGACAACCGTCCGCCGACTCCTACAGCTGGTCAGGGCTGGCACCCTTACTAAAGGTGGTCGATCCACTCCATACTCAGAAGAAAAACTACAGGTTTCAAGTGTTTGATTATACCTATACATAATTTACAGCAGCCAATAATGGCCAATCTATAACATTCGCAAACTATTTACAAAAAGTTACCAAAGGGATAACCAAGTGACATTAATCGAACTCAAGTGATGTAACTTTTAAAATAGGAAACACAAAGTCTGTTCCAATCCCTGTTCCTATTTACTCTTATATCCCATGAGCCTCTACTGGGCCGACCTCTGGAAGCTTAACTATATGTAAATTAATATTCTGTATTGGACCCGACTGTGATTAAATTCCGTTATAAAGGAGTATCCATTTTGACTTTAGTGGCCACCAGGGTCATACTTGATAATTCGGCGCTGTGTTTTTCCTAAACCTTTTTACTATTGTATGTCATTGTCCCGTATGAAACCATGTTTATAAACTGTATAGTATACTGTAAAATTTGTGCCTTTTGAACTATTCTCTGTGTACTGAACTGACTGGATAACATCTTTGTAATTAAACCTCATGTAAAAACCATACAGGCCCTGTTCTTTTTATTTTGCTTTCTCCATACAATTCCCCAACCAATCTGAAAGAAAGTAACGGGAATGGACCACAACCATTGAGGCTTAGAATCCTGGTAAGATAACCCTGAACGTGGTTGGTCAGTTAGATCGTGTAGAAGAAATTCTACATATGAGAGAGCAAGTACGTTCTCGGCAACCGCGTTCAGGGGTTTATTGAAAAATTGAACATTTCACTGGCGCCCAACGTGGGGCCACCCCTTACAGATTTCAGATTGGTCAAAAAATGGTTACACATTGTATGGATAAAGTAAAAAAATAATGTCAATCAGTACACACTCTTTTATGTAATCTTGTAGAACTCTAGCATTTGTTGTAAAAACTGTTCCACTTTCCTCCCACATCCTAAGACTGTCGTACCGCGTAAAAATAATCGCCATTAATTACCAAAATAATTCGCGCCATTCCCCGTTTACAAAAAACGCCCACTGTACGACTCATAAGTTTTGGACCACATCGAGTACACTCGGGCTCAAAAGTTTTGATACGCCTAGCTATCATCGTAATTCAAATTTCAATTTTCTAAATCAATATCTCGGCTGCTTGCAACTACAAATATTACTCAAGTTCACCACTAACCTTACCATGGAAACCCTTTCTAGCATTCCTAATTACCAAACTGCTCGTTTACACACGTTAAGAAAGGCTCTTCGCGAGCAAGGAATAACCCCATTATCTGGTTTGGCCGCATTGCGCGAGCAAGCCAGACTACACAACGAATCCTGCACGCAACCACATGTGGCTCCAATCGCCCATGCCCATGCGTACGAGGACCTGTCTATGGCACCTGAACTAACAACGGATACACCTTTGACAGTAACCGAATCTACTACAACCGCTACCCAGGCACCCTCATTATTACAACCAGAATCGCGATTAAATATTCCAAATGTCAACTTTGGCTCCTGGCCAGTCACTCCTTATTCTGGCACCGGCGACGCGCGCGAATTTTTAATTCGCCTAGAGGAAATAGCGCGCGCGCGCTGCTATCCCGTCCAACAGCTGACTCATGTCCTTCCAGAATTTTTAAAGGATAGGGCGTTAATTTTCTATAGGGCTACTATTCGAGCAGACCTATCTTGGAACCAGTTCAAATTATCTCTCCTCCATAGATTCGAGCGGCCGGATTATTCGGTCGACAAGAAACTCGAAATATGGACATCGAAACAATCCGATTCCGAAACAGCCGCGGATTATGTGACTAGAATCTTAACACTAAACCACATCGTTGACACTCCTCTGTCAGAGGAAGAACTCCTTCAGGTCTTCGGCCGTGGACTGCTCCCGAGGTTCGCAGCAGTCCTAGTCAGTTCGCGACCCACGTCGGTGGCCGCCCTAGAGTCACTATGTTCCGCGTTCGAACGACTAGACTCTCCTTCGTTAAAAGGCCCTCTCGGACAGCCTCCGCGCAAGGCCCCTAACCCAAGAGCAATTGCGTCGGCCCCTACTAAATCAAGATCTCCGCGCTGCTTTAATTGCAACGAGCGAAACCATTTTTCTAGAGAGTGTCCCCGGCGACGAAGGGCAGCCGGTCAGGCACCGCCGCCAAGACGGTCGCCGCGCTTACAAATAAAAAGTGAAGGCATACAGCCCAGTAAACGCCCGAATTCGGTGGTTCCCTTCCCCGATGTATCGAGACCACCACCTAACTTTCCATACAACTCAAAAAACTAATGTCCAGCCAATCTCCATACCGCTCGAAGGAATGGATTGATTGGCTGGCCTCAATCAGACTGTTCAAGACCACCTACCATTTAAATACAGCCCCGATGTCCAACGAACTAGACAACCGGCCGTTTCTTTCTTTTAAAATACATCAAATCTCGTTCAGAGCCCTACTCGACTCTGGTGCCGGCGCGAATATCCTGGGTGGTACGTTATATGAATCATTCGTCGACCTCGGCTATAGGCTCCGACCCACTGGCATTTCGGTGCGAACGCTAGACGACTCTCCGCTATTTTCCAGCGGCACTATCACCCTGCCCGTGCGTTTTGACCAACGGCTCGTTCAGGTTAACTTCGTCGTGGTACCGTCACTCTCCGACTGCATCATTCTGGGAGCCCCGTTCTTGCGAATCTCCGGCCTAGCCCCCAGCCTATTTCCCAACGGAAAGGCCCGTATCACCCTAGCGGCTACGGAACCTACCGCCGTTAGCGACCGCACCACACCTCCTGCCTGCCTGATATCTATCGACGAACTCACCTCTGAGCAAAGAATTCGGCTAGATTCAGTCAAGAGCGACTTCACAGATATCTCCTTTGAAAAAGTAGGCCTCGGGAGAACCCGTTTGGTCTCACATGTGATCGACACCGGAGACCACCCTCCGGTTAAACAAAGAACCGATCCCGTATCACACTCGTACACCCAGCGTTCAACAGTATGACTCGCATTCTCAACAGGACGTTTACATATGAGGAGCCCACTAGCTAATAGAACCAGCCCGGAGCGGATGGCTCAACAACGTATTTATCGTACCAAAAAAGGACGGGTCAGCACGCTTTGTCTTAGACCCAAGGAAATTGAACGACGTCACCAAGTCAGACTCATACCGGCTGCCCAATATCAATCGAACTCTTGAAAACTTAAGAAACACCCAGTATCTCACCACCCTAGATCTAAGCTCCGGATTCTGGCAAATCCCTCTAGCCGCCGGAAGTCGCGAAAAGACCGCTTTCTTCGTAGAGGGTCGCGGTCAATTCCAGTTCAAGGTATGCCCGTTTGGATTGAAAAACATACCAGCCGAGCTACAGAGACTGATGGATTCTTGTTTCTCCGACTTGGGCCCAAATGTATCCACATATATGGACGACATACTGGTGTGTAGCGAAGATTTTGATTCGCACGTCTCCTTACTACGAAAAGTAGCTTCTCGACTGAAAAAGGCTGGGCTAACTATAAAACTGAGCAAATGAAACTTCTGCAAGGACTCTCTTAAGTATCTGGGACATGTTTATAGACAGAGAGGGGATACGTACCGATCCTGACAAAATCTCGGCGATGGTCAACTATCCGAGGCCGACGACGGTAAAGCAAACTAGGGCCTTCATCGCCACATTGTCATATTACCGAAGATTCATACAGAACTTCTCAAAAATTGCCAGCCCCTTATGTCGGCTGACCAGCTCCAAGTTCCTCGGAAAAAGGTTTGTTTGGAGCGAAGAGGCCGAGGAAGCATTCGTCGCCCTTAAAAGAGCTATGGTGATGGCGCCCATATTGAAGCCTCCGTCCCATGATCACGAGTATGTCCTAACATGCGATGCTAGTGCAATAAGCATAGGGAGCTTCCTCTCACAAAAAATGCCTGACAAATCGGAACATATTATAGCATACTATTCTCGAAAGCTCACCCAGCCTGAAAGATCGTACAGCGTCACCGAAAGAGAGCTGTTGGTACTCGTGGACTCGGTCCATCACTTCCGCAGTTATGTGGAGGGGACACACTTTACACTGATTAGCGATCACGGATGTCTCAAATACCTATCAACATTATCGTCTCCAGGCGGACGCCTGAGCCGCTGGGCCTGTCGGCTAAGCCAATATGACTTCACCTTTCAATACAAAAAGGGGTGCGAAAACCACCTAGCTGACGGACTCAGCCGTATCGAGATAGGCAGCCTGGAGCTAGCCTCCTCCTACAATGATACTGCCGACGCAGCCTACCTACGGCTGCGCCGACAATGCGACGAACGGCCCGATTCCGTCCCAAACTTCATGCTGGGCGAACACCACCTTTATCGATATAGTAAGGCGCCGACCGACGAGAGAAACGGGCCCGGTAGGTCCCCGTGGAGGATAGTCGTACCTTCAGACAAAAGTACAGAACTGATACGTGAGTGTCACTACCATAATTGTCACCCGGGAGTGTTAAAGACGTACGAATACCTCTCCCGCACATTTTACTGGAAGGGAATGTATGCCTCCGTAAAGGGATTCGTGGACGGTTGCGAGACATGCAAGGCATATAAGAGAAGCAACCGGGGGCCTCAGGGGCTCATGGAGACCCCCAAGAGACTGATCCGACCTATGAAATCGCTGTCCTGCGATCTTGTCGGCCCCCTGCCACTTTCCAAGCGAGGAAATATGCACATCTTGACCGTAGTAGATAATTTTACAAAATTCGTATGGGCGATTCCCCTACGACACGCTACATCAAAAACAGTAATCGACGTTCTGAGGAAACAGGTGTTCCTCCCTTACTCGGTACCACAGACACTGATAACCGATAACGGAAAGCAATTTATTTCACGAGAATTTAAGAATTTCGCGACCTCTATGGGGATATCCGATCTGTTCACCAATGCTTACTATTTCCCGCAAAATAATCCTAGTGAAAGGCAGAATGCCAATATATTAACTGCGCTGTCGATTCTTGTACAAAGCAACCAAAGGGACTGGTGCGCTAAGCTACTAGAGATCTGTTCGAGCTTAAACAACTGCATGAGTATTGCTACCGGACATTCCCCATTTTCTCTCATGCACGGGTTCGAATCTATTCCCCACGGGAGTTTCCACCTGCCGATGTCCAACAGAGGAGTAGAATCCGACGAGGAAGCCCTAAGGCAACGGCTAGAACATCTAAGCGGTATGGAAAAAATATATGACCAGGTCTCCTTGGCTCTACTGAAAGCTTTTCAACGGAATGCTGTGCGATATAATCTGCGAAGGAAACACCAAACCTTTGTGGTGGGACAGACGGTGTGGAGAAGATCTTTCATGCAATCCAATGCTGGGAAATATTTCACGACCAAGCTAGCCCCGAAATTTATTAAGTGTGAAGTGACAAAAAAACTGTCTCCATGCATATATGAGCTGACGGATTGTAATGGTAAATTTTCCGGCAAATTTCACTCGCGAAATTTAGTCAAATTCTAGATAATAACCTCGTCTTTTCCTTTACGTTGATTCCGTCCGGCAGACGTAAAAGAACCGGAAAACGGAACTTGATCGCGTTTCCTTTTGGCGCATCTCCAAAGAGCGATCATTGAACATCATGTAACCTCGTCTTTTCTTTTACTCCAGACCTGTTCGGCAGACGTTAAAGAACCGAAAGCAGGATTTAGTCAATAAGGGCCCTTTGTGCTCCAGTTCACCCTTATTGATCATACATTTGGAAATGTCGAGAAGGGCGAGACAGGTCGCGCACTTTTGATAGTGTTCTAGAAACACAGTTGCGCGGGCGGCTGCTAATATATAAGACATGGTGGGCGGCCGAGCAGAATGTTTCGTTTTGACAGAATGCAATCTCTGAACGTGACATCTGTGAGTGGCAGAAGCGAATGATCTATCCAGTGATTATTCAAGCGAGAATCAATCTAGCGAGTTCTATTGCATACTGTACTGTTTGCACAGCGGCCTGTCAGTATATTTTATAGCTAATGTCGTTTCGCAATATTAAAATATTCTAATGGATTATTTGAGACTTTTGTAGTAATATTAAATATATTTAAAAATATTTTTTAAATGCTCAGTAGTTCTGGTACAGCGATTTAAGTTAAAGTAGATTAAAAGAGCAAAGTATTAAAGTTAAATTTGTTCATAATTCTTTGTACTATTCCACGTACCTTTAAACTGCTTTGAGACTACACAAGAGAAGGAGAACAAAAGCGTTGTAAATATTATTTTAGTTCTTGTGTCAAAATGGAGGTCATTTCTCTTCATCACTCCAAATATAGGTCCAAATTTCCTTTTTAAAAGGGTTTGAATATGATTCATCAATAAAAATTTAATATCTATTTTAAGTCCTAAGTATTCAACACAATCACTTTGTTTCAAATCGTTATCCCTAATTTTTACCTTAAATTTTTTTCGGTATTCCAAAAAAGATCTCGCATTCGGAAATTTTTTTTTTGACTTCAACAGGCCACAGGATCCATAAACTGAGATAAAACACATCACAAAACACACAGGATCGGGCAAATCACATCCATTGATTGTGACCTCGCTGTAAATTGAACCGGTAACCCTGAGTATGAGATGCCAGTGTCGTGCCCACTGAGCTATAAGGGCCTCCTAATCTCACATTACCAAAAATATAATAAACCAGCTTTCTACAAGTTCATAAAAGTTACATGAATTGACTTCCAAATAAATATTAACTAACTTCCTGGTAATTTCGCCACTTGGTTTTGCTCACTCATCAAATAAATCAGCAAAGAAAATCCAACTAAAATCTAATAAAAATTTGAAAACTTTTCAAGAAAAACTTTGGTAAACTAATGAAACCGCTCTGTCTCCTCGGGCTGCCAGGAAAATCCCCAAACTTACGAAAAAATAAATTGTCCTTTTACAATATTTATTCACAGTGAAGTTTTCAAATAAGTTAAAATTGGACGTATTATGCAAAAAGCAACCAACCCACAAAATGTTAAAAATGAGTTATATACGGTTTTGGACAGCTCCTTATCACATCTTTATGTGCTGAAATCGTCCAAGGTTTAAGTGTTACAGTTTTTTTGTAAATTCAGCATTTTTCTAACCCACTTCACGGCCATTATTGTTAAATCAACTCATAAAATGCTCAAGTAGTTTGACTGCTTTCTGCGGCTTCAAATTCATACATCATTGAGAAACAAAAAAATAATTAAAAACGTCCATGTGGCATGGATGCATCATGCACCTTTTTAATTCTACTGTTTCTACACGACGATAATTTTGTAGGAAACATCCAAGTGAGTTGAACGTTTTCCACGCCTTAGATATTAGTTTGTATTCATTGTATATGTCAGATATTTTGTAGAATGAATCCAACCTATAATACGCGTCATATCTCCGTAAATATTTTTTTTCCTATAATTACATAAAAAAATCATAAAAAATGTTATTAATGATGTTTTTGAAGAAGTTTTTAAAACTATCTTTACAATGAGCTTTATTCAAAAAAATATGCAATTATGAATTAAATACCGAAGTATTAGGTTTTTGTAAATTCTAATTTTCAAAAGCCATTTTCTCAATTCAATGTTTTTGGGTTGGTCGCTTTCTGCATAACTACATACAATTGTGCTATAGATGAACACCTCCTGTGTGTCAATTCGAGGTAACCCAATATTTTGTGTATATATAAAGGAACCGTATTAAATAATTATTCCGCTTTCGAAGAATAAATATAAATTTTAAATACAAATATTATATGAAGCGTGTTGTGAATATCGTCACGGCGGATCATGGCGGTAGGAGACAAATTAAAGACTTAAAATTAATCAAAGTTTATATTTATGACCAAAATCACTAGACACGAACTTAATTGG
>JADDOH010013951.1:0-16177 GCA_016648135.1 Agrypnia vestita
TTTTTCAAAACCACTGGAAGCTTGCAGACATAAATCGGCAGCGTGACTTCATAGATAAATGTACGGTTTCTGTCGATCCGAAATACAGATATACAAGAAAGGACAGCAGCAGGAAATTTAATAATGCTTTTTATTTAGAAGTTAGAGACAAAAAAGTCAGGGTCTTGGAAAAGAAAACTAACGTAGGTACAATAACTGAAGACCAACGAGGAAAACACGAAAATCACAAACGCGTCCCCGAGAGCATAAAGGAAGCAATTAGAAACCACATTAAGTCTATCCCACGCATCAAAAGTCACTATTTACGGGCACAGAGTGAAAGAGAATTCATTGATGGAGGAAAAACTATAATAAAGATTATATAGAAGAATGCGAAAAAAAGAGCGAGCCTTATGCAAACCTCGTTATGTATTCAAAAATATTTAATAACGAATTTAACTTAGGATTCTTTGTCCCCAAAAAAGGTAGGTGTGAACTCTTTGTAGCGTATGAAAATGCTACAGGTAACGATAAAACCAAGCTTGAAGAAAAATTTGTTAGACACAATAATGAAAAAAAACTATCCTGGCAAGAAAAAGAGGCGGATAAATTGAAAGCTTCAAAAAACTTCGTGGTGGATACCTATGACCTGCAGGCCACACTACCACTGCCACAGGGAGACGCTTTTGGTGTTTTATTATAAAAGAAAGTTAAATAATTACAACTAGACAGTCACTGAGTTGAAATCGGGAGGAACTAAATGCTTAATATTTTGTCATTTCATTATACATTTTGTCATTTCCTTACATTATTCTGATTTGAAATAATAAAATCCTTGTTATAACTCAAAATTCACAGTATTTTATTTTAAAAACCTCTTAAAGTGAAATAAAAAAGAGTCACAACTCAAATTTTTCAAAAGGAAATGTAATGACTTCCATACCATACAAAAGCTTGTTTCTTTATGAATATAACAATATATAAGACTCAAAATAATGACCAAAGGAAAAAAAGAAAAAAAATAAAAACGTAATTTTTTTTCGTTTTTTCGCTTTCTTGTAAAATGCACTTTTTTGAGATATGACTCTATATTTGCGGGAGTGCGATATATGTAGATTGAATATGGAGTGCAGAAGAAATTAGATGAATATAAACGATAGAAAAAAAATTAAAATTGATAATAAAAAATTGAACAAATTAACACTTATATTATATCTTCTGTTTTGAGTATTTCTTTTCAGAAATAGTACCAAATTAAAAACCTCTACTACTTTTTATGATTTGTTTACTGATTTAAAGGAAAATATTAAATAAAACAAATCGTTGATCTTAAGTGTAATTTTCGATCGATAAATTCTAATTGAAATGTAGATATATATTTAATGTGCAATATTTTAATAGCATGAAAGATGTATACTAAAATTATAGAAATGTGAACACGGAATATGTGTTGCAAAATATTCTTACTATTTTCAAACTAAGCTAAACGCTTGTGCTAAGAAAACAGGACTAAGTCGGTCATCGGTCGGTGTCCTGGAATGGGACGCGAACCACCGACCACCAGATCACTAAGCGAGCGTCACGACCACTACACAAACAAGCTACTTATTTTTTTAATGGGCTGATCATTGGTAAAAAATCAAATCGTTTCAAACGTGACAAAACCAACTCATTTATCTTCATCATCTTCGAATTTTTTTAAGAAAAATAGTATGCTTTAATATTTAGATGATATTACTACGAACGCACTTAAATATTAAGATGATATTGTTTGTAAAAAATTTCCTGAAGCACCGCTTATGTATAATGTGTACATTCAAACAGCGATAGATATGTTTATAAAATCAATGAATTTTTATTATACCTAATACCTTTTCCAATTACCATTCATTTTGCTTGTTACGGATATTTAATCATCCGCCCTACACCTCCGCGGGTACAGGTCGTTCTCCTGATGACGTTGAATAGGACTTCAACGAAACGTCGAGAACAGTTTCTCGGAAAAACATACGGTTCGTATAAAATATCCGTAACCATTTACAGTTAAATAAAAAACAATTGTTTTTTAAATTCTACGTTTTTAATTTTGAGACGCGTTTCGCTTTATGAGGGCATTATCAATTTTGATTAATAATGCCCTCATAAGGCGAAATGCGTCTCAAAAAATTAAAAAGGTAGAACTTAAAAAAAATAATTGTTTTTATTTCCGCATGTGAAATTAATATGTTTCAATTATCACGCTTTATCATAGACAAGTGACTTTGAAGTGTCCGGCCATGTCGTGCGAATCTCTTAGTCTTAAGCTTGGTAGCTTAAGCTTTTTCATGATCTGTTCCCTATCCTTGTGACTCTCGTACTTTTTAAACCTTTTTGGGTGGTTTGGAGATGGTTAGGAGTAGTTGCCTTTTCGGGTTACCACCGTCATGCGACGTAAAAGCTCCAAAGGCGTAGAATATCTGACGATTTATTATCTCGATAAAATGAGTACAAAATATACATGGGTATGATTATACAGACAATAATGACACTCTAAGGGCCATAGCCTCCGGCCACCCGCCGGAGGTCTACGAAGGACTGACATGCACGCCTAGGGCGTGTGCCTCTTTTTATATAATTTAAGAACAAAGAAGTCTTGCGTGTGAGTATGAAGAAATCATCCAAAATGCTGATGGTGCAATGACCTGCTGGTCGCGCGAGTCTTAATCGTGCCTCTATTGGCTTATCTGGCATTCCTTGCCACTGTATGTATGTGTGAAGATTGGAGGTTTTCTGCATTATGGTATGAATTCCACGCTTTCTTTCCCTTCTTAATGCCTCACCCTTCCATCAATTTTCAGATAAGTGAATTTAAATATTTACAACTCCATTAGATACTTAAATACAAAATATCTACTTCTACACACTTCTCGCTATCAATGGTTACGTAACCGGTCATGTTGATTGAGATGTCACGTCAGATTGAGATGACGGAGATTTCCTTCTTCTTCTTTTCGTGCCCTATCCGTTTAACGGACGTTGGCTACCATGTTGGCTATGCGGACTTTGTTTACTGCGGCCCGAAACAGCTCCACAGTAGACTGGCCAAACCACTGTCTCAAGTTTTTCAGCCACGAAGTCCTCTTTTTTCCAGGGCCCCGACTTCCGGCAATCTTTCCCTGCATTATGAGATGCAAGATGTCTCGTCACATGTCCTAGATATTGAAGTTTTCGGATTTTTATTGTTTTAATAACTTATTTTTCTTTATTCATCCGAGCCATAACATCTTCATTTGTAACTCTCTCCATTCAGCTTATTTTGAGAATTCTTCTGTAGATCCACATCTCGAATGCCTCAAGTCGCCTTATCAGTTCTTCGGTAAGCGTCCATGCTTCCATTCCATAGAATAATACAGAATACACGTAGCATCTGACCATTCTTATTCGTAATCCAAGGTTGAGATCATGACTGCAGAACATCTTGCTCTACGTGGCATTTGATTTCAACCAGATCTTTCATTTACCTAAGTTGCAGCCCAAGTATAGAATACTTTGTACCTTCTCTAGTTTCGTTCCAGCTATATAAAGATTTTCATTCATTTCCACTTCGCTATTTATTCCATCTTGATGCCCGGTGCGATAATTCCACGAATGAATACAATGTAAATATTTGTACGTTAATTGCGCGCTCATTAGGAAAGCGTGTTTCGGGTCAAAAAATAAGATAATGAATTATTATACAAAAAGTCTCAAGGGGGCAGCTTCCCCCTTGAGAAGGGGGCAGGTCTGTAAATAAATATGTACCCACGGTGAATACATTGCAACACCACAATATACAGCACTGTTTACCTGGGCCAAACACCGCGCCGGCCCTGCGACCCGGAGCATTAATTAGCGCGGCCCACCTGCGCGCAGGCCCGGGAGCTACGTTACATCACGGGAGAGAATTCCAGGATCGCGCAAACCTACAATTATAGGATCACGAATTAATATTATTGTATCATGAAAAATATTTTTCTACTGTATTCGTTTTTCGTACTACAGGGTGTTTAGGTGACAATTGCTCGCACGTTACTTACCAAAACGACACTGTTTGCTGACATTCTGAATGTTTTGTGTGCATTAAACAAGCCAATTTACTTATTTGATTGCCATGTTACTCAGTATTATTTGCAGTGGCGTTCAGCACACAAGCAAAAAAGCTACGCATTACTAAAGATCCTAGGAAACAAATATTAATAAAATAATTAAACAAATTTTTATTAATCAATTAGAAAAGGCGTACAGAAAAAATTAAATAAACGAAAAAATATTTAAACTGCTACCGTATTCGAACCAACGGACCTCCATTCTAACAGGGGATGGCGCGTTATCCAATTTCGCCACGGCAATTAAGTTAACGAAAAATTTTCGACCTCATATGTAGTCTCTTTTAACTCCCTTTCTTTTAACTCGTAGCGTCGCTTGCTTGCTTGTCTGTAGAAAAAACTTTGGATCGATTTTTAACCCTTTTTCCGTGATCTAATCGAGCTGAAACTTTGCAGACAGACTCGAGGCGACGATTAAAATAATCTAAGAAATTTTCGTTTAAAAAATTTAATAATTATAGTATAATTCTGGATTTTTCGGAATTTTTTATTACTCGTTTTCGTAGCGTCGCTCGACTTGAGCCCAACGCGTGGGGTAAGCGCCAAACCTGTTTCAACTAGTAAACGAGAACGGGAGTATAATAAAAACTTGGTTTTTATGGGTTAGTTTTTTTAATTGATTAACATTTTTATTACATTTTTAAAGCAATTCACTTTTTATAGTTCTGAAATCGCAACTTCATAATAATAATGTGTTTTCTCTAATATAATAAAGTGATCATTATTTTATGAAAAAGACGATTTAAAAGTTGTTCATGTTGTGACAAAGGAGGGAATTTGTGAAATGTATTAAGAAAATGAGGAAAAGGAAGAAAACAGACGAAAAGAAAAATCTACTGCCACGCGAATATTTTCTTCTCCTGGATTCACTGAAAAAATGATCTTGAAGCATCTAACACTTCTGCAAACTTGTCGAAAAGGGATGGTTTGTGAAAAGTTTTGATACATGTGATACAAATATTCGATATTCAATGACAACTTTACACAATAACAATAAATCCTTGGCCCTATCTCTGCGTCTGCAAGTTTTATGTAGTTAGTTAGTAAATTTTTCGTACTACAGTGTGTTTTTGGTGACAACTTCTCTCACCGAAACGGCACTGTTTGCTGACATACTGAATGTTTTGTGTGCATTAAACTAGCCAATTTATTTATTTGCTTGCCATGTGTCACTTTTACTTTTAATTACCCTAACGTTACGAGAGTTTTTGATTTATACATGCACACATAATAAAAAAAATATGAATTTTCCAGTAATCCAAATTAATTCAACTATAAGATACACTACGCATTAGAAACATCTTTAAATTTACAAAAAATAATTTAATCAATTAATTATGTCATTAATATAAAATATTTAAAAGCATGATAAGTATAGAAATTATACAATTAAAATTACTGTATCGAAATTACACTATAGAAATTATACTATCGAAAACAATAAACATACGTAAGATAAGCCTCATATTTGTCTTATGTAACTTGTGTACACTATGAGTACATCAGACCGTTACATTATTGTTTGCAATATCGAAAATAATAAAAATGTATTCGACACGAAAATATGTAAAATTACTTATATTAGGAAAATTATATGAGTACCTCAATACACTTTCTCTACAACGAAAGATTCATCTAAGCTTGAGTAGAAAGAAATGATTTGAAAACAGTTGAAATGAAAAAAGGGTTTTAATATATTAACCGGTTCCACAACAATCGTTATTGGATATTTTTATTTGATTGCATCTATGATTGGTAAGTGATTTTTCGCAATCATTTGTACTGAATATATTAATTACCAATCATCGATACAGTCAGATACAAATCTCAAATAACCGTACCATGAATAACCAGTTGAAATAACAGTGTGACCATCACTAAGATAAAAGCAGACAATAAAAAATATTTTTAGAAATATGTAAGATAATGTCTATAAAATAATATAAAATCGCTTAATTGAAGGTGAAAGGCTCGTGAACAAATAAAAATAAAATGTGACAGAATATTTTATATTTTATAAAATATAATGATTTTACTACTAAGTATTACTTGATATATGATTTTTCGCTCGTCTTACAGGTCTGTGCCTTGTGAACTCGTTTTTAAATTATTTAAAACCGGTAAGTAACGAAAACCGAGAACTGATTAAAACTACCTCCCGTGAGATAACATTTCTTAGTTTGTATTCCAGTCTCAGAATAATCCAACTCGTCTATCGATATCTTGAGGGAAATAGTGAAAATGTAACCTTTGCGTTCCACGCTTCCCCTATCGAGCGCTTGACTGTCATTCAAATTTCAAACTGCAATTTGAAGATTTGAAAATAGTTTGGGTTTGTGAGATCGAAGGCGATTATTACCCACATAGCACAATCCGGCCAAGTTTCCGAAGAAATAGGTATAAGACGTGCTTGTTTAGTCTAGCTAAGATACTTGTCGAGGAACCAAATCTAAATTCAAAGTTAAGAGCATGACCCGCATCCTGGAAGATCGCGAAGATTGTTTTATTTTTCAAAACCGGCTTAGCTTCCAATTTAACATGTTCCAAGTGTATTGATATGATGACATGTTATTGTATGAATCATTAAGGAAAAAACAATTTTTTTGCACATAAATGCATTGATATTTGAGATGAAATATTTTTGATGTGTTACATCTTTCCTCTCGCTTTCTTGCGATCTGTGGCAGTGATTTCGTGAAAATTTCATTTAACCAATGAGCGCGCGCGGAGCACGCGCGATGGAAAAAATCATCGTTTATACACATTCACACTACCAGCCAATGCTTCTGATTTTGTATATATGTTGCGAGGCTGGTGTCAAGCGTGTGGATGTTGTAATTTTGATATGTTTTGGCTTATATCTTCGAAACTATCCAATAAATACATAATTATTTTCTACATTAACGTAAACAATAACTACACTTATTATTATTAATTAACATTCTCAAATTTCATGTAATTTAAGCGATTGTTTTAAAATATTTATTTAAAGTTTTAATACAATTTGTATAATGGCACACTACCGGCATCTATGAAAATAAATAAAAACATTTAATTAACCAAATAAATTTCTAAACAAAGTGCGAATGTAGATATATGTTACCTACCTAATGCGGCAAAATTCAATAATAAATGAGTGCTCATACATTTTCTTTACTTGTATTTACTAATTAATAAATATATAGGTATTAGCTTTTTAAAGTTTTATGTTAATTTCTGTCGCTGCTTAATTGATATGTTTAATTGGGAGATGTCAAATGTTACACATCATATGCGACTACTGTAAGGCTCGCTCGTTTTTTTTTTGTATTATTTCAGCAAAAATACTATAAATTTTAATCGCTGATTATATATTGATATTTATCCCATTACTTGACAAGTTGAATACAGTTATTATATTATTAAAAATAATAATAGCTGTGATGTTCTCGGCCTTTAAACTTAGGAGGCGAACCTTGTACGAAATCGGGGATCCGAATAAACACGATGTTCCGCTTGAATATAATTGACAGACGTTCATCCACATACATTAAACTACCTTTATCTTTTTCATTCATTTAATTAATTCATTTTAATTAATCTGGCTCTTAAGTTGTATGTTTACATATTGTGTTTTTATTCTTAAGCTTATTACTATGGACTTTACATTCATATTTTGAACTGTAGCATTTCCTGTACACATGTAACTTGCAATTCCCACTTAATGGATGATAGGTATATTCCAATTGCCATTTGTCCCTGCGCTTTGGAGTCAGAGAAGAGGTTTTGTGTGGTGCCTCCCCGTCCTGCTCGCATTCCCATGAGTGTCGGGCGGCCACTTTAGCATTAAAAAAAAGCCTAAAACGGATGGCGAAAGTTTAGAGCTGATATGGGAGGTATTGCTCATAGAACGGCCCTGGGTGTGTGGTGGGTCCCTGTGCTCTTCTCTGTTATCTTTTTCTTACGTATTTTATTTAGTGCTTTCAATTTATGTAGGTTGATGTATTTGGCGTTAAGGTTGTAGGCGTCTCTCAAAGTACATATTGCACACTGGCGACCTCTATCGTAGAAGAAGTGAACACTCCACAACAAACTGCATATAATTTGCGCCCCCGGAAGCATTAATCAATCCGCCCTGTGCCTCCGCTGGTACAGGTCGTCCTCCTGATGACGTTGAATATGAATTCAACGAAACGTCGAGAATCTTTTCTAGGAAAAACATACGGTTTGGTTTATTTCAAATTGGAATCAATACAAATTAGTAATGACCCCGACGCGTGCATCAGGCACGAAACCTGATTCAATGAGAAAAGGGGTATAGTAATAACTTGGTTTTTATGGGTTAATTTTTTTCTATATGCGTTCTTTGTTCTATGAATTTGATAAAGCATGAAGTAAAAAGTATTATTTGAGGCGTAAAAAACGATCAACCCTCTTTGATGTTTTCAACAAAATTAATATCGCGTAGTAACAGTAGAATTAAAAAGTTGCATTATGCGTAAATACCATATATATTTTATTTTATTATATTTTTTACCAATAGTTTTGTTTGTCAAGGTTTTGCATATTTAAAACCGCAGAAAACAGTCAAATCATTTTTTTTTGTTTAAGATTTAATTTAACGGTGACGGCTGTGATGTGGGTAAGAAAAATATTGAATTTTCAAAACCTCGAGTTGGAATTTTTAGCATATAAAGATATGCTGTCCAGACCCGTATATTAATTATTTTTAGCACTTTGTTGGTTGCTCGCCTTCTGCATAACTACGTCCAATTACAAAATCATTTTGATCTTTTTGAAGAAGTGTTCAATAGTCTACTGTATTTAAAAAAAATTATAAGTCCATAGTAACTGCACCGTGGATTTAGTATCTGGATACTACTACAATTCATATTTAAAATATACGAATGAAGACTTGAATTGGTTGTTCTATGACTTTTGTATAAATCTGGATTGTGCTACAGTTTTAATGACTACGGCGTACGACTTAAATATTTGAAGCTACAATGAAACTTTAGATAAGCGGCGTAAATGTTGTTATATTAAATGCTTAGTAACAGAACAGATCACTAATTAATCCTATAATTATTAGACTCGAATCCTATGAAAGCAGTATTACGTATTGTATTAGTACTGTTATGTAATCCCATTTTGAGTATATCTAGATTATATAATGTTAAAATATTGTATGATATATTATGAAAAAAATATAGATAGCGATTATAATATCAATATATTTTTTAAAGTTGTTATCGGTACAAAATTAAATAAAATTGTACTGCATGCGTCACAAACATTATACCTACAGGGTTATTTGGAAAACATTAATAACCTTTCAAGACAATATTTCTGCCTTGATTATGAGTCAAGAACGTTCAAGCAACCATGACCTCAAATCAACAGTCATAGAGATATGCAATACCAAAATTTAATTTTTTTTTCAATATTTCTGGGTTAGTTTTTCCAAAACGTTGAACTATCAATACAGTAACTTTTATCAATTACGAAAAATACATTCGTTTCAATAAAGTTAAATAAAATAATAAAAACCCTTCAGAAATTTCAATACGAATGTTTTCCAATTGGATTTGAAAGGTTTTTATTATTTTATTTGACTTGTATTAAAGGGAATGAATTTTTCGTATTTCATTTAAGTTATTGTCATCTATAAATCCAACGTTTTACAATAAATAAGTCAGAAATATTGAAAAAAAATGCAAACTTAAATGTCGCCTTTCTCCTTAAATATTGATATTAGGTCATGGTTGCTTGAATATTTTCAATTCATAATTAAAGCCGGAATATAGTCCTGCGATTTTTTAATTTTTTTTAATGATAAGGCATCTTTAATGACAAGTGCCCGGGAAAAAACGTACATTACTACAGGGCTTCACCACAAATATCTAATTACTCTAAAGGAGAAGGGGTAACTTAAAATTGTATAAATAAGTCGTTTGTACGTGGTATATCCACTGTTTGATAATGGCCTTACAAGCCGAAACAGCTATAACACATAAAAATACTTAACCCGTAGAACTTAATAATAATATTTATTAAAATTTAATTTATTTTAAATTTCGCTAAAAATAAATAGTCCTGCGAGGTTATTAATATTTTCCAATTTTTGTTGATTAATTTTGTAATTTAATTTATAGAGACGTTGACGACGAAATTTTCTCTTGACGCCTGTAATATCAATTAATCCATGAAAAAAAGGGTGCGACATTAATATTCTCTCAGCATTTTTTACAATTTGTATTCTGAAGAAATATTTAATGAAGCTCTTCATGAAGCTTTCAAGGACTGGCTGGTTTTGAATGGAAAATTTTTGAACAACCTACGTCATGTTGATGATAAGGTGCTTCAGCAAGTAGGTAGCAGGGCTTATAACTTCTGTTCAACCAATTGGTGACGGTACGTGAGACCTTAGGGTAAGATCTTTATATAAGTAATAGGTAAAAAATATATACCCAGTAGCAAATATACAATGATTGAGGCAAACGGTTTATTGTTAGAAAAAAAAAAAGTGCACTTCATTTCGTGGGTTGCAATAGTTGTAAAATAAAATTGGGATTCTTTAATTATTATATTCAAGAACACATTCTTATTGTGAAGTTGAAATTTTTTTCAGAACCAAGTTCTGTGATATTTAAAACCAAATTAATAATTCAATTAGAAATACACACAGAAAAATCAAATCAATTAGAAAGACTCGTAGAAAAATGAATTTTACTCGTGTTATTTACTACTTTTTCATTAAGAAATCAATGGTTCTTATTTTTTTTAACTTTTACTACTAGCCCAATTCTAAAAAAATGTCTAATAATTGCGAGCAATCAAGAACCCCGTAATAATATTTAAATATAATTAATCAAATAATTTAGAAATAAATAAAAATTAATAATCAAATAATTTAGAAATAAAAGAATCAAAAAACATTTCATTTTGATATTTTGACAGACATACAACACCCTGACACGACGGAAAGTTTTTCTGAAACATGTTGGTGTAATTAATCAAATAAAAGTAGTAGATATGTACAAAAAATACAATCAATTTTTTTCAATGGTTGTTAATTTAAAATTTATAAATTAAATTCAAATTCGATTCACAATACGTATAATCTTACACGTATGACACATATTGGTATATTAAAATATACGAATATGTGTCAATATCTAATAAAGCTTCGATCCATTATCGCACCTTTGTTGCCGTGTAAAGCCCTCGCCCTCGTGTGAGATTTAATTGAAGACCCTAATTCAATTACTCCTTTAAGACCTTTCCCGCCGCACATTATCCCCCCTCCTTCCCCCCTGCCGACACCCCCGATCGACTTCATATTCTGCTTCAACACGCGGGAAAATTGTTTTCCTTTGACGCACGCCGAGCTCGTCGCGCGGGCGAGATTTCTCTTCGGCGGGAACTCCCGGCGACTGAAACTGATTCCAGGCGTCAATGGGGACTTTTTATCAAACGCCTAGCAGACTGTTTGTTGCCATGTGACGAGGCTTTCGGGTAAATTGTAGCGCAACAAAAAAAAAATATTCTTCAAAAACAGCAAAATAATTTTGTAGTGATATTGTTGTTAATGTATATTATAGATATCTCACAGAGACGAAACTGTATTTTTATTATGGGAAAGTAGGTATAGAAGTCATTCGGGTGTACATAGGACTTATGACCTATCTTTATGGTTGGCTTAAGTGATCACTTTACACAATTGTAACATTCGCCATTTCCACCCATGATAGAATATACCATGCTTATTCATTTTTTGGAAGTTGTATATATGTTCAAATTGCGTGACTAATAACTATGTAAAACCTGTTCTGTGGTAGTTATTCTCACTTAAGAGTTATGCAATACAAACGTAGAACAGTAATAAATAACAACAGTAAAGAAATAGAAAAGTAAAAATAATTATAAAGGCAGGATAACAATTTAATTGTAAGTATATACAAACACAAGAATACGTGAATCTAAAGGAAAAGAAAATATAAATATAAAATGAAGATAAAAATTTAAGTAGTTAAAGCAGGATAATAATTTAGTAGTAGATACAAACACGAGAGTACATGAATCTAAAAGAAAAAAATGTATAAATAAAAACTGAAGATAAAAATTTAAGTAGAAAAAGCAGGATAACAATTTAGTTGTAGATATAGAGACAATAATACATGAATCTAAAAAAAGATTATTACTATAGTCAATTTATTACTATAATTCATTAAAATAAGACTTAGTTTTCACCACTTTTGCGTTGAAAAACATCAACATGTTTCAGAACCCATGGTCCCTTTGTCAGACTGCAAATGTATACTAACAAATTAAATTCAAACATCGAAGTATGGACGATCAAAATATAGAAAAAAATTATATATGGAAAATGAATAATAATAAAGTACCTAAAAGGCCCTGGTTATATATAATATTCAATTTACTATTAACACTTTTTCTTATTTGCAAAATTTCTAATTTATCAAACTGTGATTCTGCATAATTTGTATGTAAAATTTGTAAACCCTCATTAATATCAGAATAATGATTCATAGCCAAAATTTGGTTGAAAATTTT
Source organism: Agrypnia vestita (assembly GCA_016648135.1). Taxonomy (NCBI): domain Eukaryota; kingdom Metazoa; phylum Arthropoda; class Insecta; order Trichoptera; family Phryganeidae; genus Agrypnia; species Agrypnia vestita. Next base: position 12,660 of record JADDOH010013951.1, read on the forward strand.
GGAAAATTATTGCTATTTAAACATTTTAAGTGTTCCTTAACTCTAACTTCAAAATTTCTACACGTTTTTCGTATATCAAAATAATCACAATCATTACAGATCAATTTAATTACACCCGATATTTGTTAAAAAATATCCTTATCCTTATTATTTAATATGTATTTTTAAAATTTCTTATTAATATAGAAAGCTAGGTTAACAGGGGTTAGGACATTTTGGATTTTTTAAATTATTAAATTAGAAATTTAATAATTTATAAGTACAATTTTTCTCCAATATTTTTCAGTAGCAAATATTGAAGGGTAAAAAAAAAGATTCAAAAAACTTCTTTTACTTTTTATTTAACATAATATCTTTTATTTTTTATAGAAAACGTTATTAAACGCAATCTGTTTAAAAATATTTAATAATTCGTTATTAAAATTATCAACAGATAATGGAATATTAATCAATTAAATTAATTAAAATGAGGACGGCAAACAATTTTGATAAAATTAGAGGATATTACATTTTTCAAAGCTAGCTGCGGTAAATAATTGCGGAATAATGACCCTGCCATTGCAATTCTACCATTTACGTACTTTGCCATCTTTTAGTCATTCTTTGAACCTTGAGTAATTGTATGGGGAAGACCGACTATGACCGCAATTAACCCTTTGATTTTTGCCCAGAAAACGATTTTAAAAATAATCCTAGAACAAAATAAATATTTAACAAATAAGACATTTTAGATGAGAAAAATCTAAGCCAAAACTCTCCCAGCCTACGTGTACAAACACACCTCAAAGAAACTCAAAACACAATTCATACACGCAGAAACAAAGATTTAATACAGGTCCTAAGAGCACGAATCACTTTCGTACAAATAAATTTTAGATACATAGGCCCTAAAGTATATAATAATGCTGGAAAATGTTTTTTAAAATTCATCAAGTAATTAATAAACATTATTTAATCATCCGAAAAAATTAAAATTTGAATAAAAGAGATGGCTAGATTACATATTAGGACACTTACTCAAATAAAGTGACAATCTAAATATCAAACCAGGTAGCATTCTTTGTTTAGCTTCCTTAACCAACATCTACATCTGGAACCACACTCACAGGCTCATTTACACAGGAAATAAAATAATCCCTTGTATGTTTCGTACAGATGCTTCGCCAAATTGGGCCATTATTAATTTATTGAAAATGATAATTGCCCTCATAAAGCGAAACGCGTCTCACAAAAATAAATAAATATAACTCAAAAACAAGTGAACTTTTATTTTCCAATGTGGAATTATAAAGTTCTATAAACTTACCTCCAAAGCAATAAATGACCACTAACGTTAAATAACTAGACAAGCACTAGATGAAAAAGATAACACAGGTATTTTGGATGAGATTTTTTCGTAGTTTGCCATATAGAAATATTTAATTACCAAAGATAGAGTGTAAGTTTATTTGTGATTATTAAATAATCTTTCACCAATTTGTTCGACTGAAATTGAAATGATTACCTACTATTTTTTATCAACTAAGAGTTTTGTAAAAACCACTTGGAATAACATTACGTCTACCGATTTCGATACCACTGTACGTTCGTCATTAATACAGCGTTCTTAATTAATTAACATTAATAATTATGTCCAACCACAAATTTATCGCTATAAATATCAAAAATATGAAATAATTACATTTATATTAAATAATTCACAACTTTAGCAAACATATCATTCCTTTTTAGGGAAAAATTTGCTTTCGTAGAAGATTTTGAAGAAAATGTTTAACCCTTTTTACATTAAACAATATTCTACACATATTTACACTTGGACTTATGACTCACTCAATCTATCACTAATATTGCACTTGATACTTTGTAGATACATAATTATTGCCTTATGAAAACAAATATTATTGACGAATTCAAAAATTATTATAATTGTGTTCTATAACGCCACTCTGGGACAGGCGTAGCCTAGTAGAGTGGCATTATCCACAAATATAACAAAAAAAAATTGAATAAATAATAATGCATCACCACCAAGTGTTTGCTTCCTTTGAAAATTAAAAAAAAAAGTGTATTCTTATCTTATATTTTTATTGTTAAATTATTATAAAGTACCTATATATTGTAAACTAAGATTTTTTGAAATAAATAAATAAATAAAATAAATTATAACTTGTTGGTCTTGTGGTTAGGACACTCGCCTCGTGATCCAAAGGTCGCAGGTTCGAACCTCACTCCAGACTAGCAAGTTAGTTCTATTTTTATAGCACAAGCATTTAGCTTAGTTTGAAAATAGTAAGAATATTAATGTGACACCTATTCCGTGTTCGCGTCTCTATTTATAAAAAAAATTAAGGTCGTTATATTTTACACCTTGTATTTCCTATTTAATTTTATAAAATATATTAAAGGACATTACTACACCACTTAAACACATACACTTTTGTGCTCATAATGTGCGAGCCATTATAATAATATGCGGGGCATTTTTTTGTTATTCCAAACACTCCTCCGTGTCTGGGTAATGGAATCCAGCACGTTTCCAGCAAGGTTTCATCGTTTTTCTTCGACCTTAAAATGTTTCGCATGTTTCCGTGTTGCCGCTCCGGGATGACTAGACTATCAGGTATACTCCTCAATAAACGCGAGGAAATTGTGAAAGCAGCAAGACGTGTCTCTAAAGAAAATATTGATTTATTAATTTTCCAGATACCTCGATGACATGTTTTGACATATTTTTGTTTGTATCTTATTTATTTATTTAACGCCCTTATGGGCTTTTACAAAATGTACAAAATATAAAATAAAAAAATCACATAAGACAGATATGCAGTTAAAAGATTCAAGTACATATGATAGATTTGTGTGAATTAAAAAGAGAAGTTTAGACAGCAAAAAGAAAATGAAAAGTTTATTTATCCTTTACCATTTAGTTGAGATGTAAAGAATTGTTTTAATTTAGTCCTATACACTAGCGAAGGGAAAAACTACATTTCAAAATGAAGACTACAACAGACACACGTTCACCAGTTTGAAGACTACAAAGTGTACACTACAATTGTAGTAAAAACTACTTGAAGTGAAGTAATTGTAGTACTACGAAATGAAGTGAATTAAATGAAGTGAAGTAAGTGAAGTGAAGTAATTGAAGTGAAGTAATTGAAGTGAAGTAAATGAAGTGAAGTAATTGTAATAATAATGAAGTGAAGTGATGAAATGAAGTAATATGGAAGTAAATTTTTATATGAAGTGAAGTATTTTTTTCCCGAATAAAAATTTGGCGAGCTAAAAAAAAAAAAAGGTCAACGACAAAAATATTTACGATAAATGACGATATTTTCTTCAAAGTAACATTTGGCGACCTAAAAAAAAAAGCCAGCCAGATTTCTTTATATATCATTATACTATATTATTCTATATATATATATTTCTAAGCCATTTGGGGGCGGGGGGGGGTTGTTACAGTTTCCAGAGATTTCTTCGTTTACCTAGTTGTTACAGATTCCAGAGATTTCTTCATATAT
>JADDOH010013951.1:16731-33195 GCA_016648135.1 Agrypnia vestita
TACATAGGATGTCTCTATCGTTAAATATTGATTCACCTCACCTGCTCAAAAGCACTTCTGAAAAAGGCGCCAATTACCACGAGGCTTACTTCAAAGCAAATAGGCCTTCTATGTGAGCTCACTTTCTGTGGTGAACTCTCTTCAATCAGTCTTTGTTAATTTCAAAAATGTATCCATGTTTAAGTAATATTATTCAAACTGAAAAAATATACAAAAATCCTTGAACTAAGGAAAAAAATTTTTGAACTCACTATTGCCAAAACCTTTTGAACTTTAAAATATTTTTACTTTTTATCAATGGAAAAAAATAAAACGGAGGAAAACATTTCATCGGTCTGCTAGACGCTAAACTCATAACACACAAAATAAATTTGTAGTACAAAAAAGTCATTTCAATAAAATAAATCAATATTCATTTTAGCGAGCATTTGCGACATACCCAAAGATTAAATACCCTTGCTTAGAAAATGACAACGATGATAACGACAAAAATAATTGAAATTATGGAAAAATTCATGTTCTTATTTGGTTAACAACTGTTGGGAGTTTTAATTTCTTTATGCAGGTCAAAATAATATATATAGAACTTTGACGTCATTTCCGTAATAAGTTTTAATTTAATTTGTCGTCGAGGATTTTTTCTTCAAAAATTGTTATCTTAATTGGAGGTATACTCCTATATGTTCGGATACGTTCTTGAGTATCCCACTCGGGTGTTGGCATACGGCCGGGTTGGAAAATAATGAGGCTTTGAAGGAGGTTCGCTCAAAACGTCTTACAAAGGATACTACTCAGGGATCAAGAGATCATCAAAAATTTCCAATAAAAACTGTATAAAATCAGAATAATATTCATGATACAGTCAACCATTTTTACAAATTGTGTGAATATAACATTTTACCTCTTTTATTTTAATATAGTTGTATATCCGTATTATTTTTTTAATAAAATAGCGTTATTCTTATTTTAATATAACAAAAAAATAAATGAAACATATTATATCGTAAATGCTTCACAATTTATTTTTAAAGTTGTTTAATTTTTCTAAATTAAATTAATTTTTCAAAATTGAAATGATATTATAGTTTATTTCTTAATTATTTTTATTTACACTAAATTGAACTTTGTAACGCATACACATTGAGTTAAATTTACCACAATTATAGTTTCGAGAGTGAGTGAGAAATGGAGTTAATTTTCTAACTCGAGTCAATTTTCGAGCAGTTTAGTTAACACTGTTGATCTAATTAATGGTCAGGAGTTCGAGATTCTTCCCAGGAGAACCTCTGACATATTCTTTTTTCATAGCACAAGCGCATAGCTTAGTAAGAAAGTATACTAGCTGTAACCTGTCAAAAATAATATACATTTATTATATATATTTCGACCGCCAGTTAAGGCCGTGGGAACAGCGGTATATTGAGTAGCGAGGCATCTTGATATCGTTAGACGATGAACTTTGTTAAATAGATAATTTTCTTTTGTTTTCTTATTACACCTCATTATTATTTGAGCTATATATTATCATTAGTTACGGACATTGTTACATAGAGAATAATACATTTTGATTAGTGATTTAACCAAATATATATGCGATGAATATTAGCGTTAATTTTCATTAAATTGAAATATTCAAAAAAAAAAAAAATTTTTAATCATACTAATTTTAAAAAAATGAGATGCGCTATTGGATAGGAAGTTGCGGACAGATATTCAAAATTATTATTATTTGGTTAGGGAATGACACTTAATCCGTGTAAGCACATCTATGCATTAAAAAAAAAGAAACAATGCATGTATCTATAATTTTCTACAGAATAATAAAGGCGATTTAAGCAAGTATGTGGTATAAAGATGTTATGTATTTAAGAATAAAATTTCTCCCGCAAAACTTGAGCTGTAGTGATGGATTGTACAGAACCAGTTGTGAGAATGAAAAACAGATTAAGCAATATTTTGAGTTTATCCAAAATTTTCAGAACACAGTAGTGGATTTTGTCCCAGTGACATGCCGGTCACGCTAATGATAATTACAACATACCTATGAAACGGGTTGTAAAACTTAAATATATATACAACTTTCAAAAATTCTATCATGGGTGGAATTGTGCACGTTACATTGTATAAAGTGATCACTTAAGCCAGCCGTACGATAGGTCGTAAGCGCTATAAATACTCAAAGACTTCCATACCTACTTTCCCATAAAAAATATAATTTCGTCTTTATGAGGCATCTATAATATATCTAGATTAAGCAAATAAAATGTGTTGAATTTTATCGTTAAATATCGTTTGTGCATACAAATCAAAAATATTTTAAAAGACCATTTGAAATAGGATTAAAATTTCTTCTATTTGCTAAAATTTCGATCCTACATCAATTAATATAACATCTGGTAAATTTAACGTGCCGCTATCAAAGGATGACAGACCTTTACCTCTTAGATTGAGATAATTATTTCAATTCCCCGAAATTCACAAATACCGGTTTCTGAAATTCCATGTAACGTATGTTACCCGAACCAGATAATAGATACGACACGTTCACTCGATGGTCGTCTACGATATCCCCCGTGGCTCGGAAACATAGTCTCAGAACACCACTTGATAGCTGGCGACCCGCTGCAAAATGCGGTGCGCTGGGTTTTTATTTTACAATGATAAATTACGTCGGACTTATAGATGGCGCCCTCATCTCTGGCGAATATGCGAATGAGACGCGAATAAATTTTTAATAAATTTTGTAAATAAGTAAAATAAATTTCCAAATAGAGTTATATATGTGTGTACGGATAAGAATCCTTATCTCAATTATATAATAATTTCGTACAAATGTAGGTTTTTCTGAATTTGCCGAAAATCTAATTAATTTTGATCACACATTTGATATCAATACAAGGCCAAAAATTTTACACAAAAACGGAATAGGTTTGCGACATTACAAACTAGAAGCATAAGAAATTAGTAAAGGTGTCAATAATAATAGTCAAATAATAAATAAACAAATAAATTTATCTAATAGTCCAATTTCAAAACTGTTCCCTCTATCTTCACTTAACTCCTCCCCCCACGTAGTTGACACTCTGTCCCTCTGTGTTTTTCTTTCCCCCTTTATCAATTTCTGTACTCAGATTAGTCCTTATTATATTATATTATTGTATTGTTTATTATTATATTATATTATATATTATATTATAATTGTCCTGAAGAAAGTTTAGTCCAACCGAAACTAGTTGACAAACATATTATAGCAATAAAGTGGTTTAAAACTTAGTATTTAATTTATTCTTAAATGTCTTATAATAATTTCGTTGTCTGTCCGTCCGTCCATCGTCCGTCTATTTTTCTAAACTGCGTTTTACTTCCATAACTTTTTTATAAAAAAAAATCCTATAAATTTTATTTTTGTGGAATTATTTTGTAGCGTTGGGAGCTGTCAGATTAGCTATTTTATCTATACAATATGCGAACTATATACAATTATTCAATGATTCAAATACTTATCGATACGAGAAAAAATTCAAAAGAAAAGGCTGATTTGTCAAACTTACTTAGAAAATAATTGCGATTTTTTTAATTAGAATTACTTGTTAAATATTTGCGTGATGGGTTATTTTACGACATTTTTGGAATCAGGATACTCAATTATACCGGAAAATGTATGAATATTAAAAATAGCTCCTAACACCACATTATGCACTACACCCCATCTGTCTGTTCCCGTAACTTCGTGTAACGTCTGTAATTTCGAATTCACGGCTAAAAACGAAATTAAACGGCCGCAGATGGGGAGACCGAACTGGTCGCTCAACGCATGTTGCTATCGCCGCCTTTTTGTGAAGCGTCAAAACGTACTTTAAATATATACTAGGGCTTAGCAAATACGCGAATCAATGTTCCGTAATTTTTGATGGGTTACAGCTAGTTTTTAATATCACTAAAAGACATTCTCTGCCTCATTAACTAGATCAAAGCTATGCGAGTACGCGACATACTCGTCCATTAAATCTAGCAGTGAATTTTAACGATAATATTTTATAATTTGTAGAAATTAACTTTCTCTACATCACCTTTTTTATCGAAAAAAATACAACATGTTTCAAGGCCAATGGCTTCTTCATCAGGATGATAAATGTATAATAACAAAATTTAATTTAAAAATCGAAGTACAGATAACAAAGTATTAACAAGTTATATATGGAAAATGAATAATACCCAATAAAGTACCTAATTAACATGAAAATAAATTAAAAATATAACTATTGGTAAAAATGACCTGGATATTTATAATATTCAATTTACTATTAACACTTAATTTAATATTTTGATTATCTTTACTTCGATTTTTAAATTTAATTTTGTTATTACCTATACATTTGTTATCCTGACGAAGAAGCCATTAGCTTTGAAACATGTTGAATTTTTTTCAATAAAAAAGTGGTGTATACAAAGTTAATTTCTACAAATTATAATAATAATGTCACCACAAAATAATTTTGCTGTGTTTGAAGAAGAAGATAATATTTTAGATATGATCATATAATATTAAAAAATCATTTCTAAAAACAGAAAAACATATAAAACAAAATGTCTTCAATTAGCTAGTAGAATCGGTTTGGACGATAACCAGAGCCATATATGACACAAGTTTAAATCAGATACGAACTCGCAAGAGTTTGGAAATGTAGGTTAATGAGACGCAATGGGAATAAGATGAAATTAAACCAAATAAATACAGGTGATGGATTTAGCTCCGGGCTGGGGAAGATACGGGGATTTGACTCACCATTCTCGTTATGCGTCTGACGCCAACGCCCTCTGGAACACCCCTGAAACCACTTATTTACGTTCCTCACACTTAGAAATGCACGTAAACGACGATATACCACTTATTTAAATGCACTTTTGGTTTCACTAACACGATTTGAATTAAAGTTAATGTCTGCAATGATTGCGTTTTAAGCGAACGACCGCAATTCGCACCGCACGAATTAATTTATCGCATCGCCTGAAAGGATTCACGGAACACTAATTAATAACGGAAGGCCTCACGCGCCGAAAATCTATTCTCTACGGGAACAGAAGCGGGAAGAGAAAAATAATACAACATGCAACAATAAAAGTCGCGCGGGTAAATAGACGATCATTAAAGTACGTTCACACTAATCATACACCGTGCACAATTAACGAATTATTCAGATATTTTTTATTTTTTTATTGTTTATCGTTTATTTTACATTTGTTTTAATATAAGTTACTAATAACTACCACACTAGATTAAACCTATTCTGTGGCAGTTATTCTCATTTGCTAGTTATGTAATAGTAACAAATAACAATAGTAAAGAAGTATAAACCTAAAAAAAAGCTTCGCCTGCCAGAGCGGATAAATTTCAAACTCCCTGATGGTGTCTTCAAAGAAAAGCACTACAATATTGATCGACCTCTATATCCCAGTGATTGGGTACCCACCACTTTCCCAGGACCGTTTTATGAGCTAACGCTGACATATCGGTCCTTCTCATGCGTCGCCTAGTTGACAGTTTTTTACTCTAATAGCTATCTCCATGCTGGACCGTGTATAGGGCGGCCCAGCAGGGAGATGCAAGCAAAGCCCAATAACTGTCCCACTCTCGCAGAAATAAAATCTTTATTAGTATATTCAATTCAGTTACATGGTAATAAAGATATATAATATACAAAGATTTATGCATACAGGTTGCAAAGGACATGGATACAGTACAAGAGCAAGAGAGACAATACTAAGACTCACAAATGTAGATTCAAGGCAGAGAGGGATTACAGCGGGAGAGGGACAGCGAGGGGACAGGAAGCCATTTTAACACTACTCCCTATAGGGGATGAAGAAATCACAATTACACAGAAAGATGGAGTTCAATCCAAAGGCGTCACAGATCCACGGTCCTTCGCAAAATCTATCCTCGGAGCAGCTCCCAGCGAGTCACCCACTCCCTCACGAATTCCCGAAAGAGTCCGAGATTTCTTGCATTCCTGATAAGGTCATCGTTCCTAGGAGAGCGATGACCCACCCCTTCCAATTCTTCTAGCATCCTCTCCCTGGCATCTCTCATGACTTCACAGATCCAGAGTATATGCTCTGGAGTCTGCGGCACACGGCTGCAGGTGATCACCTCTGTATCACAGACAATATCAATGGAAGACGGCTCACACTGCGGTCAGCTAAATCGGAGGCACTCTGCAGGCTGGCAGTACCAAGGAGACCTGGAGCCACCAAGTAGGCGGAGCGTGATTTCAGCTTTGCGGGCCCAGCTATGTGGAATCAGCTGCCTCCGGTGCGATCTATGGAGAACCAGGAACACTTCAAGAAGAGCCTAATAACTAATTTTTTCAGTATGTCGCACCTGTAAAGCGGCCTTGAAGCGTCTCTTACGCAAAAATGGCGCTTTTTTAAATTAACATAAACATAAACGTAAAAAAGAAAGCAGAAAAAAATATATACAATCATAAGAATACATTAATCTAAAAGAGATAAAATATACCTATCAAATTAAGATAAAAATTTAAATATATACAAAAATAAATACTATATTAGAGTATACTTGAAATTGTATTAAGTAGATTTTGCCTGTTTAGAGGTCAAGGGCGGATCACTTTTTCAGCATACCTTCTACCTGATATTTTTATAAAATTAGTGATACGGTGTTTTAAATGTTTGTGTATTGTAATTTCTTTAGTTTCATTTGGTAACTTGTTAAAAACAAGCGGGGCAGTGAACCAAGAGACGTTTTCATTTTAGGTACATTGAAATTAATTGCATTTGCCAGCCTTGTAACCCGTGTTTGTTGTGTACGTTTATAATAAAAAATTATTTACAAAAATGTAAATAATTTTCCTGTAAGCAATGGTGGCCGTACTTTCATGAAACAATATCTGCGACGGATGTGGGGAATCATTTCAGAGAAGCGTCTATATATCTGTCGTTGCAACAAATAGTTGATATTGAGGCACCAAACTTATACAAACAGCATCAAAAGTAATGTTTCATTATTTTTACGTGAATATTAAAGGTAATATATAATAAATGTTCAAGTTTTTTGTTTGCAACATTGTGGAAATTCATTTTTAATATTTAAAAAAATGAGGGTAAACACAACACTGTTTTATTGCACTATATATTTATTTTGAATTGTTAGAACGTTTTCGAGATTTCTCCCATTGTTAATAACAACAGTTGTAAACGTGTTGTTATTGATAGTGAGAGAAATCTCGAAAACGTTCTAATAATTCAAAATAAATACATAGTGGAATAAAACAGTGTTGTATCTACCCTTATTTTTTAATATATAATGTTTGAATAGATCTTAAAAATGCAATAAAACACATTAAAATAATAGTAATGGCCATGGTATTGGTTTATTAGAAAATTTATTTCTTGCTATACGTCTTTAGATATAACGTGTATTTTTAGAGACTTGTTTTTCAAATTGGTAGCACTTTTTTCATCGACAGTCAATTTATACTTGATAGTTGATTCGTGCTCAGTTTGGCTAGCTATTCCATCATGAATAAATGAAAAGTGTTGTTCCGTAATCATGCTAACCTCCAGCGAGCAGTAAACAGTAGTGAAAAATTTCAAACAATCTTAATTTCCGATTTTGTAGGAAGCTGAAAGAATCGTTACTGAAATTTTGGATATAGATTTATTTAAAGCGACAATACAAGAATTATATAATATAGCCACACACCCGGGAAAATCACAGAACGTAAAATGGTTCGCGTTTTGCTAAGCCCTAGAATATAATAAAGTACATTTTTGACAGTCCACTGAGAGGCGGTGGTAGCGATTTCGCTAGTGTACCGCTTTCTTGTTTGCGCGTCCGAGGTTCGCGCCCTTTTTCCAGCCGTGTAATTTGTTTTTTTTTAATCAGTGAATTTGAACTAAATTACGGATATTATAGAAAGTTACGGACAGACAGAGAAACAACGAAATTTATGTTTGATATTTTCTATATATATAATATATTTTTAAATACGTGTCGCATAAATTATTTTACAATTAACTAAGCTTGTGCTATTAAGAATCAAACGAGATTTGAACCCCTGTGTAGTATATAATACCTTGTCAATATTTTTTTTTAGGATTTGCCCCTTAACATTAATCTACCTGACGGGAAATTTTACAAATTTTTGAATATTTTAATTATTTCTTTTAAGATTTCAAACGTTTTTTACACTTCATAAATCGCTGAAATACTATCGGGCAAAACTATAGATTAGAAAAGAATAATATATTAAATATAGTACCATTTTTTTTTTATTTAACAATTTTTTACCGTCATAACTTTTGTTTTGACTTTATTCTCTAACAAACTTTTATTCGTAGCACCATCCCGACATATATACTCCGGGATATCGCAATACCACCGCAGTGTACTCGCGCAGGGTCGGGCCAACGGACAGACATTGACAAGCAAAATATACTAGCTACGACGTGTCAAAAATGACGTACTTTTATTACATGTATAAGATAATTTGTCTATAATGTGATCTTATTTATAACGAAAAATCAAACAATGTGTTGCTCTAAAAACAAAGTTTTTATTTTAACTTTAACATATAGAAAACATGTATTAATTATCTTATAGTATTTTATATTTTATCTCACCTGTAAAAACAAAGAAACGACATTCAAAGTTAATTTGTCGATTCCGATTCGTTATATAAACAGTAAGATTAACTTTCTAATATTTTAATCACTCAAATGTCATTCACCTAGACCGTAAACATTTTTTTTTTCTCTTTATGTTTTTTTTTTATACCCCTGCATGTATTGCTAGCATCAGATATTTTTATCGGAAAATTTTTAATAATGAAGTTTATGTCAAAAACAAGGTATCCAGATTTTGGAATAAACAAAATAAAATACTTACCCATAAGATGCAAAAAAATGTTGATAATGAAGGAAAATACATAATTGATTAAAAAATATTTTTTTCGAAATCAAAATTACGCACGAATTCCTGAGTCATCTGATATATATTGCAGTGTGAAGTATGGTGCCATTACATCTTTGTTGAAATTCGTCTACTCTACTTCTACAGGGATATAAAATAATTAAACAACCCTTTACGAACTAGGTAGGTATGTATACATACAGGTGTACCAGAGCTAGCAGCAGAAACTTAGCATATAGATTTCTGCCTATTTTATGAGTCTGAAATATTCAAGCAACCATGACCTTATATCAATAGTTATGGAGATAATCAGTATCAAAGTTTGCATTTTTTTTTCAATATTTCTCACTCATTTTTTGCAAAAAGTTGAATTATAATATTCTATACGTGATAAATAAAGTATTCCCAACAATAATAAAGTGTTCATTAACGAGTGATAAATTGCGAAAAAGTGTGATTTTTAAAGAAGAGTGTACTAATTTAATTCATGTTATGTAACTTAGTCCATTAAATAATTTATTAATTTCGTCGACTCTCGTATCCAAGTGGGCATGACGCTGGCTTCTCACATCGAGGGTTCCGGGTTCGATTCTCGGTGAGGTCACAATTAATCTATGTGATTTACTCAAGCATGTGATGTATTTCGTAATTATAATTGGGCCTCTTGGCCTGTAGGAACGTAAAAAAGAAGTAATAAAAAAAAACATAAATTAAAAAATTGTTCATTAATTTCCAGTATTTTCATTTGTCTCTCGCAGCCATGACCCATGACTATATTAAAGTCTGGTGATTAATCTTATAAAAAAAGTGTTATGTATATATATTTTATACTATACAAATAAATTTCACACTAATATGTACTTTTGTTCATATTGAAAACGTGCTGTGGAAAATATGACTCTACTGAATTGTGCCGAAATTTTTTTTTTACCAATGGTCTTCCACAGTCAGAAGATGTAGAAAATATGACGATCCAGCCCTGTTCGGATTCTCGCTTTCGATTGCATTGCAAAGACGAGACAGACAGTAGCTCCTGCCATGATGGTCCATTGTGCCATCGCAGATGACAGCGGTGCTCTTCCACATTCTTTATAATAGTAATATTGTTTTGTGGAAAATTTGATGGAAGCTGGGAAAAAATGCATTGTGGAAGATGAAAGAACGATTTGCAGGATTGCAATTTTTAATAGATTTAATGCATGTTGACTTACATCAGAGACAATGCAGCACTTTGCCGCTGCAGCGATGACATTGCATATTGCGGCGCAGTGCGCATTAAGTATCAGTTCTCTGAGATTAAAAACGCTCTCTCTAGTCTCAATTATAAACATAATTTTTATTAATTTAATTATAAACTAAATTTTTTTTAATATTTTGTACAAAACATTCAAAAATATAATAATAGAACCCTTTTGAACAAGACTGAACGGATTTGTGTGTGAACATACAACAACTTGTTGCAATCTCATACTTTTAAATATAATTTTTATTGTTACACTGTATGTTCATTATCTATACTAGGAACGAAAAATATTAAAGGAATAAAATTCACATGTATGCGGAACAATTTGACAAAAATTAAAATGGTTAATTAAAGATCTACGTAAAACATATTTTATTTATCCATTACGTACATCATGCTCTGTAAAATTTATTTATAAAACGCTATATTTAAAATCGCATTTTTATCAAAAAATTAGATCGATCCGTTGTTTTTTAAAACAGTCGTAATTATATATAATTGAAAACACAGTCGATATATTTTTCGTTGTTTCCATTTTGTGTACAGATCTTTATTGATTCAGGTTTGCTGATTACGAATATGTTATTAGTTTTTCTCCATCACATCATTTTTTTCACAAATTCATTTATTTGTGAAATATATTTCTTCCGGTTATGTGTATTGAAAATATTATCTTCTAATTTTTTTAAAATAATATGTTGGAGATGTTTTGTAAATACAAAATAATTTTAAAAAACTGAAAAAACAATGATTAACGTCATTAATATCACTGTTTTTCCCTTTCAATGACACATTATAAAGACAGATGTTTTTAAAATCTAATATATTAGTTTTATAATTATATATAAATAAATAGATTACTTGTCTAAGACCACTAATGAGTTTAAGATGATTACACAACTAGTTTCGACAACTACCGATGTTGTCATCAACGGGTGATGATTTAAATTTGATGACAACATCGGTAGTTGTCGAAACTAGTTGTGTAATCATCTTAAACTCATTAGTGGTCTTAGACAAGTAATCTATTTATTTATATATAATTATAATGTCATTCCACAAAGTTAACGCCAATTCAATAAATAATATTAGTTTTATAGTGAATTTTTATTTTATTTATTTATTTACATTAGACTATCTTCTCAAGGAGATAAAAATAGTCTTGATACATATTTTATTTGTGGTAGTTTTACAGTGCCTTAACAATGTAATAGATTTTGATTTTATGAAAACTTTTGGAAAGAAGCTTTGAGATTAATATAATACATGGGCTCCATACATGATTTGCACAAAAAACAGAAAAATTGGATTGCTCTAAAAATTGATATTTTATGTTAATCAATTAATAAATGAGACTTACAGATAAGGTCGATATATCCACGGAAATGTAAAAGGCCGTTATAGCGTAAATGGATAACGCGCC
Source organism: Agrypnia vestita (assembly GCA_016648135.1). NCBI lineage: Eukaryota > Metazoa > Arthropoda > Insecta > Trichoptera > Phryganeidae > Agrypnia > Agrypnia vestita. The sequence goes on from JADDOH010013951.1 coordinate 28,333, forward strand.
TGCCCCTGGTAGGAGGAGATCCGCGGTTCGAATCCCGGAAGCGGTCAAATATTTTTTCGTGGATTTGATTTTTCTGTAAGTCTTTCTAATTGATTAATGAATTTGGTTTTAAATTTCACAAAAAAATGTTCTGAAAAAATTGCAACTTCACAATAAGAATGTGTTCTTGAAAATAAAATAATTTTAATTCGGGACTAGATAATGGTATGATGGCAAGCACTGCAATATTGGTTTCATTTAAATTATATGACGAAATTTTTCGAAGTACTTAATACGCAATATGAAACTGAATACAACATCACGTGAGTAGATTCGTCCTTTTATTTTATTACCAATATTTTAACCGAAAAATTATTTCTCACAACAACATTCAAATTTGTGCGTGAATTAAACATTTTGTTTCCGAATTCAATCGAAATGTGTAAATCTAAAATGCGTCGTTCGCAAAATAATTTATTGAAATAGGGATGTAAATCCATTAATATAAAAATGACGCGCAAAATTTTCATCGGAAAACAATTTCTGCCACAAATATCAATGCCTTCCAGTGCATTAGCATAACCAACCGCCGAATTTTCCCTTTGCGGTTTTCGCAGCAATTTGAATACCTCAACGTAGCGGCTCCTATTTTTAGTACCGCGCCGAATTTCTTGCCACGAATGTGCGGAAACCTTTCTCACACGTCGGCGCGTACTCAGACCGTCCGCACGTTCATTTCCCATTGGCACCGAGTGGAAAGCACACAGCATCCCCCTCCGCCCGCGGAGGCAAAGGAAGAGGTCTTTTGCATTTTCGAGGAGGTGGGGCCGGCGGGCGGAAGGGTGCGGACGGGTATAAGGGTCGGCTTCACGCCCGACTTGGCGTGTTGTCCTTATTGAGTCTTTTCCACATCGATACACAATCACCGAAGTTTGGGATTTTCCAGACCCCAAAAGCACTTAGGCCCGGTCCGCGAGTCTCGAGACACAATTAAAGTTGCTCGACAGCGAGTAAAAAGCCGCTTACATTTCAATCTCATATTTTCAAGCTGTAGCCGTCTGTCCCTCCTTTTGTGGGATATTTTTATGGTTTTGCCTGCCGCGCTGGGGTCGCGGATTGTTTTCAGATTTTCTTCGTTCTCAATCTTTTAAATCTTTAGCAGTTCTTTCCAAATATTTGATTTAGTTCAAAGCAAAGGGCAGGTGAGCTTGTATGTCAAGAGATTATTATTGGAAATAAATGGATACAAGGATATAAGAGGCTTCAAACAAACAGTGATGCTGAACATCTAAAAGATTCAAGTCTTCTCAAGACATTTTTATATTCAAGGGATAAAAAACACATCATCAAAAAAACAGAAAAAATCCTAATTTCGAATGACTTTCTATCCATAACACACTGAAATTATAATGGAATTACAATAACAACATTGATGAGGCACTGGCGCTCGAGTGTGACAGGCAACCAGCACGCGGCTCAGGCAACACGCAAATGTCGCCCCACTAGATCACACGGTTTTGATATTTCTGTTTTATTATTTTATTTTATTCAGATTTAAGTTAAAGCGAAAAAAAATCTATTCACGAGTCTTCAGTTTCTAAATCCTGCAATTATTATGTTCCATGATTTTTACGGGTGTACAGCTAGTATATATTAGAAGTAATTTTTAGATGTTGAGAAAAATAAGTTAATCTGTGGTCAATCATTTATTTTACTCGTGTATTTAAATCACAATATTACAAAAATAAAAAAAAGTAAACGTACATCTCGATGCAATGCGTTTCGATAGAGTTGAGTGCAATAGTTTCAGCATACCCAGCAGGTCAGACGACAAAACGTTGTGTGACTAAATGATTGTCCCAGGACAATCAATAATGATTTTTCACATACCTATTTTTTAAAAATAATTAGTTGTCACGAGTTTGTGCCTGTGGGAGGTAAATGAACACTAAAACCAACTTGTATTTTTTACATAAAGCCACTGAACACGAATTTAATTGCGCAGCGTTCTTAAATTCACAATTATTGTTCGTAAAATGTTTCACATAGGTTTTCATTAATTCATTAATTCACGCCACTGGAATCATCGCTGTGCTTTTGTCTATCGCCAGGTTGTTCCGCTCAATTTCGCACGTAAAACGCCTCGCGCCGTCTGTCGCGTATTGTCAACTCGCATGGTTTACTTTTATCTGCGTAGTCGCAGAAATTTCAAAAATAACTTACTTGTCGGGCGCGCCCGGCGAGTGAGTTATTTTTGTTTGCTCGTTTTTATACAAAAATGCTGGTTTCGTGATGCAAACGACAACGTTCGACTAGTTTCTCCATGTTTCTAGTGTTTAATAGTTCCATCGAGAATAATGTAGTTGGTTCTACATTCATGCGGACTGTTTGAGAGAATTCGATTATGCGTAGTTACCATTGTTTTAGACTCTCGTGACTTTATTATGACGTGCAACAAATATGATTCTTTCTTCATGTTAATAGTGTAATATAGGACTCAATTGGATGAGACAGCTCATAGCACACCTCTACATTGGTCTTTGGTCCAACCCTCATTGTCAACTCCAGGGTTTCTTTAGTCAGGTGCATTCCGCAGCATCAGGTGCAGGTAAAATAATTTTAAAAAATGCAACGCATGAAATGATATGGGTAAAATTATTTTTTTTAAATTGGTGTCTACAAACATCCAAAATGAAGAGAGTTGTTATCCCAATTATAATAAATTCGTTATCTGTCCGTCTCTCTGCCCGTCCATCCGTTCATCTGTCTGTCTGTCCACGTAACTGCGTATAGCGTCCGTAATTTTGTTCGAATTCACGGCTAAAAAAACAAATTTAACGGACGGACATGTGGAATTGAACCCCGGGCAAGTAAACTACAACGCGAAGACCTACAGAAGTTGCCATCACCGTATGTGTGGGGGGACCCTTCAAAATAGACAACATATAAAACAAATACGCCAACCATTTGTACAAACAAAAATATATATATTATATAACGAACAATATATTTTCCTTAGGTACACTAAGCGCTTATAAACATTTTCTCCGCAGTCAGTGGCATCTTCTCCGTGGTGTAATGGTAGGATATCAGGCTCCCACCCAAGGGACTCGTGTTCGATTCCCGGTGCCGGAATTTTTTTCTCATTTTATTTTGAAACTTTTTTTATTTATAATATTAATTATCTAATAATGTTGTCGCGTTTTTAACATTAAGGGGTTACACCTTGAAATTTTCAAAAAACTAATTTTTATTTTATAGTTTAAGTTCCAAAAATCCAAAACTTGGCGATTTTAAACTAGAGGGATTGGTTATTTTTTTAACGAATTACATACATTATTCTTTTGCATTTTTCTCGAAACTATCCCTTTTCAGATTGGTACCAGGCGCGTGCAATTATTTCATATCGTTTAGTTCATATCGTGATAAAATATACATTTTCGTGATAAAATGCGCTATAATAATTTTTTACTTTTTTTGGTCTGAACGTTTTTTCGATACGTTAAATCACAAACGTTTCATCATTTAACAACTTATTTTTTTCATTTGACTCAAATCTGATGACGAGTTGGAGGTTATATTTAATTTTTCTCTCTGTAACAACTTTATATTGTATTTTTTGACTTGAAATAAATTTTGCGCAAAAAAAATGCGCAGAATCTTTTTTTATTTAAAAACAAAAAAAAAACATTGAGTTAAAAGTTTACGCGTGGGTATTTTAGTGTTAATAAGTATTAAAAATGTATTCTATTGATTATTATTATTTTTGGATGAAATACCAAATCAACTAAACCAAAGAGTTCTCCAAATAAATTTTCAAAATAGAGGACATAGCACAATGGAGTAGATCCAGAAGGAGATTCTTGCGGGATCACGTAGCCAGAATGGACAGTGACAGACTCGTGAATACAGCAGTGAATGAAATCCCCTCTGGACGACACCTACCGGGAAGACCACCGAAACCATGGAGGGATGATAGCTGGACCTCGTCATCCCAGGAGGCGTAGTTTTCTGAGATCTACTAAAAGAGGAAGACGAATAAGTTGTCCAAATGCGATTGTAATAATGGATTATTTATTATTCGACTTCATTACAAAATTGTGCGATGATAAACAATCAACATGTAATACTAGCACAGCCCAACATAATTTCTCCTATCAAGGAGTATCATTCTTTAATGCTCTTCCCAATGAAATGTAGACGGAAAAAAATTATAGAAAATTCAAGACTAAATTGTTATTTACAAAAAATCATCACAATAATCATCACAATAACGCAATGAAAAAATCTTATCAAATACAATCTATATATACTTTTAAATGTTATTACAATACCTTCTTAATTATTAATTGTTATAACTTTATTTAATGTTTCCTTGTGTGTATCTGATTTACTTAATCTAATGTCTTACATTTTTGTATTCTTGTATTGTTTATATCTTACTTACTTAATCTAATGTCTTACACTAACGATTTCATTAATAATAGATATATGCATATATGACAATGCCCCCACTTTTAAACACGAGAATAAATTCTCATTTAAAAGCAGTTAAGCGTGTAATATAAATGTTTATTAATTATATTATATTGAATACACTCTTAAGTTTGTACATTTACCAAATAAATTTAATAGAAAAAAGTAAGCCATAAAAATCAAATTTTTATTATACTCCCTTTCTTTGTAAAATATAACAACAATTAAAGACGAATTAAAATATATTAATAACACAAATATATTAATAATACAACATAACACTAAACTCACAGTAATTTAATATATTTCTAAAATGTCAAATGTTTTGAGCTTTGATAAGACACTTCATGCTTTGAAGATTAAATTCTAAAAACATTTGTCAGTCAATTTAGATTTTCGACATTCGTA